>VYXB01005580.1:163777-236277 GCA_013397135.1 Pachyramphus minor
AGGCATTCATCTGTTCCGGGACACATTCCCTCATTAACTGCTGGGGGTCTCTCTGCACCCCAGTTATCTTCTAAAGGCAGCAGGGGTTTATAACTTTCAGTCTCTTTTCCCCGGCTGCAGGGAGAGAGGGGTGAAGACTCCCTCCTCGTCTCAACTCTTCTCTTGCTAGAACTGACCTTGAAGCTGCTGGTTATCTCAAGTCGTCCTCTGCTCTCCGCCGGAGCTGGAATCCTTGCAGCATGTTTCAGCTGGGCAGTTTCCTCTCTGGAGTTTGTTTCTGTGACACATCCCGGCTGGAGAGACTTCATACCTGCTGCTGGCCCAAGGCCAGGGAAGAGGGCCTTGGCCCCCCAACTTGGAGCCTGCTGCCCCTCTCCTCACATGGCGGCTGAATTCTTACTGTGACACACACCTTCTCTTCTGTTTTCTTAAATATGTCATTAGCAGAGGCGTTACTATAACTTTTGATTGGCTTTTTCTCTGGAAATATACCTGGGCCTGACCATTTCAGCCCGGGGGGGGCTGGTAACCCACGACAGCTGGCTGTGTGGGAAGAGGAGATGAATGCCAGTTGAGGAGAAGGCAAAATAGTTACTTAAAGGTTGTAAGATCTAATGAGGAGCCCTGAGCTAAGCAACTGACAGTTTTGGAAAGGAAGCTGTGGAAAAAGGTACAATATTAAAGGCAACACAAGAAAGCAGGAGGGGAAATGAGAAGACCTTTCAGGTGGCTAATGGATGGGGAGAGGAGAGAGAAATGCCTGGTATATACTGGGGCGTGGCAGTGGAAGGAGGAATTATTGAGAATGAGAAAACAAGAAAGTGTAATTCCTGTCATTGTATTTCCCCCTGTTCCCCATCCTTGTCCCCATCCTCATCCCCTATGCTCCAAGAACATATGTGCTTTTGGAGATTTTGTGGTAATAAACTATTATTTGTAGTAACTGGAAAACTCTCTGAAGAACCTGTACTGTACTTGATTGCTAGTGCAGACTGTGATCAGGCATGTTTACAAACATGTGACTGAGCTTGTCCTGGAATGCCTTAAATAAGTGGAGTTAATAAAAAAACAGAAGAACATTTGCCCTTTGTTGTTTGATTCATTTTGGCTTTGCTCTTGCATTAGAACAATACAAATCTGTAGCAAGATGTTAAAAAACAAAAACAGAACAACCCAAAAATATACCCAATACATTGGAGGGGGAAAGACTAATATGAAGAAGTGGTTTACAATCAAATATACTAATACGTTGGTGGAATCAAATGTTTCAGCCTCTTTTAAATATGACTGCTTACATCAAACTGTAGCTGGGATGATAGATTAAGGTCATATTCCTAATTTTCCAGCAGTTCCTTAAGAAGTTCATTCCAATTTTCCACACTCAAAACCATGGAAATGATCAATTACTGTGCATGACATTAGAAACAACTAAACAAGAAATAACTTGAATTGTCTACGAAAGCTTAAAATCTTCCTTTTTTCTTCTTGTAATACAAAATGAATGATTACAGGAAATCTTGTTGAGTGGGAAAAAGGTTTGTCGTTCTGACCATTGCTTCTTCAATTTTAAACTAATTGCACACCTTCTCCAAAAAAGATTAAAAAATGCATTTAAAATAATACACTGTAAAATGGTTCAATTGGAGAAGAAAAATATGTCAGTGACCACCTTTACAGGGAAGATCTGCATTTTACATTCAAAAATAACTTTGTGTGATGTTCTTCTAGGTTGTTGAATATATTATTAAAGAACATGGAGAAGGTCATAAACAGAACTTCTATAAAAAAAGATTTAAAAGTTAATATTAAGTTCTTCTACATGCAGTTAAACTTACTCTCTCCAAGATTTTTTTCCTGTTCATTTGTTTTTATGCTATTCAGATCTCATTGAGATGTAAGTACACCTAAGGAAGGCATGAAACATGGTAGGAAGCCTAATGTTTCCACAATGATTAATATAATTTGGAGTGAAGGGTAGGGAAGGAGGAAGGAAAATGGTGAAGTTGTCAGTTTTTCAGTAATGCTAAGTCAAGCTTTCTGGATGACTAATACATATATAGCCAGCTATCTTGATCACTTAAAAATTAACAGTGAAGAAAAGTAGGATTTCTTTGAATATTCTGAAGATTTTATATAGTGGTGGGACACCACAGGCATAAGCAATTGAAGATTTTAGGTCTATTTGTCATAAGGCAATAACACTATTCATGCAATATTGGGGAAATCCGTTTTCCTCTAAGAGGAAATTAGCTAACTGGAATTACCTGAGACCATTGTCCATCACTATACATGTTACTTATTTTTAAGAACTAGTAACTTGGCTTCAAATACCGTAGTAAAATAATGTATTGGATCAAAATAATATAGAAAGCAGAACATCGTTATGGGAACTTCCATTTATAATGGTAGGCCAAGTCTTATTTATTTATGTATTTTAAATCACATGAACAAGTTATTTCTGCATTCCATTAACCCGAGAGGTTCTATAATTGGTATATGTTCATATATATATGTATACACACACACAATTAAATGACAAAGGTTTTTTTGTGTGTGCAGCAAGGTTTGAGGTGACAATGAAACTGAAGAACCCAGTATTTTTCAAGAATACTTAGATCTCTCTTAATAAGTCAATGTACTATAGAATTAAGGCAGCTAGAACATTATTTTGTACCAAGTTGATTTGTGTTTAATTGTAAACATGTAAGTGAGGTGTCATAGGAAACAAGCTAAGAAACTAGTCACTAACTTTGGTTTGCTTTCTCTCTTTTAAATTGATAGAAATGTAAAGCACTGTTATTCCTATGCATTTGTCACATTTGGTTCAGAAGTAAGTTTAAACATGGAAACACTGATGACTTTTTTCCTTAGCCTGCATCCTTTACTTCAGGTATTAAACTAATTAAATAGGTGAAATACTTATGTAAAATTACTCAACCCTTACAACAGTGAAGAGCAGAGCATTTCTGAGGCAGTGTAGCATATCCTCACTGAAATGTTTGTTCCATAAGCTGAGATACATAGGTATAAACGTATGCTGTGATCATCACAGAATCATCATAGAATGGCTTGGAAGGGATTTTAAAGAATGTCTAGTTCCAACCTCCCTGCCATGGGCAGGGATGCAACCCACTAGACCAAGTTCCTCAAAGACCCTTCCAGCCTGGACTTGAACACTTACAGAGATGGCACATCCACAAGTTCTCTGGGTAACCTCTACCAGTGCCTCACGAGCCTCATAGTAAACAATTTCTTCCTAATGTCTAATCTAAACCTACCCTCTTTCAGTTTGAAGTCATTCCCCCTTGTCTTGTCACTACATGCCCGTGTAAAAAGTCCCTCTTCATCTTTCCTGTGGGCTCCCTTCAGGTACTGGAAGGCAGTAATTAGGTCACCCATGAGCTGTCTCTTTTCCAGGCTGAACAAACCCAATTCACTCTGCCTTTCCTCATATGAGAAGTATTCCATCCCTCTAATCGTCTTGGTAACTCTCCTCTGAGCTCACTCCAACAGGTCAATGTCCTGCCTGTGCTGGGGACCCAGAGCTGAAGGCAGCACTCCAGGTGGGGTCTCACCAAAGCAGAGTAGAGAGGTGGAATCACCTCCCTTAACCTGCTGCCCACGCTGCTTTTTATGCATCCTAGGATACGACTGGCTTTCTGAGCTGCAAGAGTACATTGCCAGCTCATGTCCAGCCTCTCCTCCACCAGTACACCCAAGTCCCTCTTGGCAGGGCTGCTCTCCATCTGATCATCTGCAGCTTGTATTAATACTGGGGGTGCCCTGACCCGGGTGCAGCACCTTGCACTTGGCCTTGTTAATCCTCATGAGATTCTTCGTGAGCCTGTCGAGGTCTGGATAGCAGCTTGTCCCCCAGCTGTGTTAATTGCACCAGCTTGTTGACATCTGTAGATTTGCTGAGGGTGCACTCAATCCCTTCATCTATGTCATGAAGGAGACATTAAGTAACACTTGTCCCAGTACAGACCCCTGAGGGACACCACTTGTGATTGATGTTCATTGGGTCTATGAGATGTTGACCACTACCCTCTGGATTTAACCATCCAACCAATTCCTTATCCACGCAACAGTCCACTCATCAAATCAGTCTCTCTGCTATTCAGAGAGAAGGATATTTTGGGATACCATATCAAAGGCTTTACAGAAGTTCTGACAAATGAAATCTGTAATTCTTCCCTTGTCCACTGCTGTAGTCACTCCACCATAGAAGACCACTAGGTTGGTTAGGGCTTTCCTTCAGTGAAGGCACACTGTCTGAATCTGTCCTCCGTGTGCCTTAGCATATCTGCTAGGAGGATCCTTTTCAAGATCTTCCCAGTCACAGAGGTGGGCCTGATAGGTCAGTAGTTTCCAGTGTTGATGAATACATCCAGTGCAGGTTTGCAAGCTGCAGTGCATGATGAAGATTGAGATGCAGATGCAGACTGAGCTCTGGTTGGGAGCCCAAGACAACAGGCTATGAAGTTCCAATCCTTTGCATAACAAAGGACATGAATAGTAAATGGACGCTGAGAGACACAGCAGGAATCAGGGACTCAGGAGGAAGTGAGAGGCTTGTGAGACCTGTGTGCATGTAGACTTGGAGGGTATAAAAGCCCAGGGGTTCCTTTGTTGGAGGTCCTCCTGGGAGGCACAAGCTCAAGCTGTTTCTGTGCTATTGCACCATGAATGAAGTGCTTATGGAATGAGATGTGAGACTCTGCTATGGGAAACCTGGGGTTGAACTGGTAAGAAAACCTGGTTTGACTGTGTGAGTGGGATGTGTGGGGAGTCAAATGGGGCACCTGTCACTCACTGGAGCTGCCCGCTTTGACAACACGTTGGTCCCAGATGATAAAGTCACTGGTGTTGGGAGTGTGATTGTCAGGGAGTCTTATGAATGCTTAGAATGAGAAGTTTCCTTAACACTAGGGTCCTCCTTTGTACACTTTTAAAAGATGAGTACGGTGTTTCCCTTTTTCCAGTCACCTGGGACTTCACTTGACTGCCATGACTTTAAGTATCATGGAGAGTAGCTTGGCAGCTACATCAGCCAATTCCCTCAGGACTCTGGGATGCATCTCATTAGGGGTCCCATAGACTTGTGTACATTCAGGTTCCTCAGGTGGTCACAAACTTGATTTTCTCTTACAGTGGAAAGCACTCCTCTCCCTCAGTCCCCATCCTGCTGTCTATCCACTTGAGAGATGTGGGAAGAGAGGTTGACATTGAAGAATGAGGCAAATATTTGTTGAGTACCTCAGCCTTCTCATCTATTGTCAGCGAGTTTCCGTGATAGTATTTGTGAATGCCATTTCCTAATTAGTTAAAAATACCATGATATGCTATTCCAAATTTTTAATCATTTAGCATGTATCTTCTGTTACCAATTTGCCATATTTGAAATCCATTAAAACTCAATTATGTAAATATGGTTTCTGAATTTAGTATATAATGGTGTGGTAAGACAAGTAAAGTCACAAAAGGATACATTTATTTTTTGATATATTGTACCAAAGAGCTAAGTTGTATCAATATCCTTTTCTGAAAGTTAATGGAGAGGTAAGGCTATTCTTTTGTCCAGTCTGAAGGGGAAAAGCAATATTACTGAAGACTAGGATTTGCCTAATCTATGACAAGTATGATCAGTTGAGCACTGGCAGTCACATTATGATGATTAAAATTTTCTCCTTGGTTGCAATGCTAAATAAATTGGATTAATGTGCAGCAGCAGGAGACCAAAGAGTATGCCTGCAATTCATTAATGTGTCTTGTAAGTGACACTGTAATATCTAGAATTCCAAACACTTAAAAGCAGGTGATTGATCATAATGCATTTAGCTTACACTAGCTGATCAAGCAGGAAATGCAATGTTCATTAAAAAAAGCAGTTTGGGCTTTCATGGATTTCTCTTGTTACTCAGTGGTGATTTTCAAGATTGGGTGGTCTTACTTCAATCTCTATTGGAGTTCATCAGAGTAAGGACCATTGGAATTTGTTGAAGATACCCAGAATATGTGGTATCTCACAATTTTTTCCCCTTCCTACTTTTTCACCTCCCACCTCTTCTTGTACAAACACTTTACCCAACAGTGGATACGTGCTCCAAAACTGTTCTTTTCTGCACAATGTGTGCTGGAAATGTGACCAGTATCTTTGATGGCAGTGGAGAGAAAGCAGGTTGGACTTGCTATTGGACTACTAAAATAATCAGACCATTGGAATTTTCATCAGTTATGCAATGTGGATGGTTTAAAATAAGAATTATAGAGATGATCCTTAAAATACTGAGAACTTTATTATCTTTGTGGCTTAAGTGACATTTTAATCTTTTGGACCATAAACATTATTTTCTTTACTCCACCATCTTGATCCACTATATCTATCCAATGTCTACAGATTTTATTCTAAATAAATACACCATCCTTACAACAAAAGAAAAGAAATTTTTGATTTACAGCATAGTAAGAACGTGAGGAATACCCTGATGTGCTTTCTCAGCAATGATTTCTGACCCTGGTTAATCAATTGCTAGACCAACAAATTTGAACTTAATCAGCTCACACTGAATTCTTGCTTCATGAAACACTTCCATGGCATGGTTATTAAATTAAATTGTCCCTATTAAATATTTTGCATGCAAAATAATATCTTGCTAGAGATGATGTGTTTTAAAACTCATTCATTAAAAATCAGTATCTTAGAGATATTTCCAGAAAACCTCACTCAAAAGTTATTTCCATCTCAGCATACTGGCCCCCTCAGAGACCCAGCAGAATGATTTTTTGTTATCTAACACTTTTAAAGAAGTATGTGAAAAACATTACATGCACTGAATAGTAGGAAAAAATCAAGCTTTGTTACCTTTACTTAAGATGGAAGGTTGTCGAAACACTTGGCTGTAGACAGCCAGAGAACCATGTGAAAAGGTCTGGACAGTGGTTGAGAAGGAAAACATATTCAGGAAAATATATAGAAAGCAATGATTCAGGAAATAAAAGGTGGAAATAATCTTGTTTGTATTGTAAGTCATGCCTAGTGATATACATTATATGTTTTGAGCATTTCAAACAACATTTATATGATTGGGATTGTTTTTGTTGGGTTTCTTTTTCCGCATGGTAGACCTTTTTGTTGTACTTCTGTAGCATTTCCAATCAAATTGCTTTGAAAAAAAAAGCTAATCCAAATAATGCAATGACTAATGAGCGTATTTTACTTGTGGAGAGAAACACTTTAATTATTGACTTTGCTAATCCTTTTGTGGATTCTAATATATAATTTTGAGTTATTATATTACATTGATTATGTGTCCATTTATTTGTTTAAGGTGAGTTAGTCTATTAAAAAAATAGTACAAAAATCCCTGATGCTCTCTGTTGGAAATTATTCCATTTCAATTATGGTCAAAATTGTCTGTTTTGTACCAGCTAATATTTCCAAATATTAGAGGGTTCTATGCATCTAGGCAGACAGGAGTCTGTATCCACTGTCCTGCATTTGCCCATGTTTATACTTGTCTGCAGTTCAAGTCCAGTATGCAGAGCTGTGTTAGAGAAACATGAGTGAGGTTTAAAAAAGGTTTGAAGCAGTGTGGCTGCATTGGTATAATAAATGTGGCTTTGTATACTTCTTCCTGTGTCCCAATCAGCCTTTCTGGCACTTGTTTGAGAGGCTCTGCAGGGCATTGTATGGATGATGCTTTTTCCAGCTGAGGGCTGTAATTCCTTGCCATGGGGTCATAAAGAAGTTCAAACACAGATAAAATGACAGCAGTCAGCAACATCAGCTCAGTTCCTGCAACACAGGAGTAATTGCAGCCTATTATTACAATTGACTCTCGTTTCTCTCCCCTGAAGGAACTGAGCAGCTGCCAATTTACTGGGCTGCAAGAAAACTGATGAGCCAGGAGATGGGGGTGATAACAAAAGTTGAGAAACTGATCAAGGCAAAATTCATTAGTCCTGAGTAGCCATAAGAGAAGAAAAGGAGACTGTACTGACTGGTCGTCACCAATGCCCATGTGGGAGATGGATTCTGACTTTCAGGTTGGTTTGTTTCACCTTGTACTTCTTTTTTTCACAAAAAGAAGTGAGGCAGATTCTATAATCTTTTGTCTTAATTTATATAAAACAAACCAACCACACAGCAGAGGTCCCTGCCATTTTTATGCAACTTACCTAGAAAGGTTTATTTCACCATGAATAAATACATCAACTGTTTTTTTCTACGCTCTGTGATCATTCCTGTGCATTAGGTATTTATCAATTTCTCACTTCTACAGCTAAAAAAGGATGGTCTATAATTTGTTTGGTTTTATTTAGCAACAATGTGCAGTTGGATGATCCTTAAGTACTTGCTCAGGGTAAATATGTACAATTAGCAGTGTGGATCTGAAACTTGTGTGTCTTTATTGATGGTATTGTAAATAAATCATAATGTAGAAGTGAAGGGGTTGCATCTACACAAAGCTGTTTCAGACTATTTCTTCATCCTTCTCTCACTGATGAGGTATGGAATATCAGAAACATCTTTTAATACGTGCAAGTTGAGCTGTACTGGATTATTACAGGGAGGAGAAAAAGTAAATGTTAATAGAGTGCACTGTAGGTACAAAACCAGAGGATATTATTTCATCACAGTTGTGCATGATTAGGTGACACTGGCTGTTCAGGTGTTCTAATTGTGCAGATCTCTTATCCTCAGACCTAAATTTCATTCTGCTACACTGCATGTATTTTAAAATTAAGTTTAAGGAGCCTGTGCAGATTGTATTGTAGCTGTTTGTCCTTCTAAATGGAAAAGTTAAAGATGCATTTTCTTATATACAGGGCCACTTAAGGAAAGCTGCTGCTTGTAGGATGTAAACACACCTAGAGTGAATTTCCATCTCTGTGAATGACAGTTGGAGCTTTGCCATTCATATCAAGAGTTACCAGTTTTTCACTTAAGTCCTGTATTTTGTTTCAGACCCTAATTCTTCTTTGTCCTGATTTCTTAAATGACATTTTCATGCTGAGAAAATATACCTTCTTCTAATTTCAGTATGTTTACAGATTGTGGCAGCCCATTCTTACTAATATAGAAGGGGGTTTTGGTAGATTTTTTGTTCTCAAAAATTGTTGTAGCATGTTACAAGCCTCCCCACACACAACTGGTACAAATGCTGCTGCTGGGTTTCTGAGTATCCTAAATTGGAGTGATATTATAATTCTAGTTCTATTTTTAATGTTTGTGAGATCCTCTTTTATGTGTTATCTTGATCGAGCCTTTGCAATTTTGATGAAACTTGTGTGTGATGAGATGCACCTGCATCCTTTCAGTTATGAGCCAGAACAGCTTTTTCATAGCTGTGCTTCCCCATGATACAAAGTGGATTCAGTTTGCTGGTGTCTAGGTCAGAATCACAGAATATCACAGAATATTAGAAGTTAGAAGGGACCCACAAGGATCATCAGGTTCAGCTCTTAACTCCACACAGGTCCATCCTCAAGAGTCACACCATGTGACTGAGAGCATCGTCCAAACTCTTCTTGAACTCTGTCAGGCTTGTTGCTGTGACCACTTCCCTGTGGAGCCTGTTCCAGTGCCCAACCACCCTCTGGGGGAAGAACCTTTTTCTAATCTCCAACCTATACCTCCTCTGATGCAATTTCAGGTCATTCCCTCAGGTGCTGTCACTTGTCATCACAGAGAACAGATCAATGCCTGCTCCTCTTCTTCCCCTCACAAGGAAGTTGTAGATTGCAATGAGGTCTCCCCTCAGTGTCCTCCTCTCCAGGATGAAGTGACCTCAGCCACTCCTCATACAGCTCCCCTCAAGGCCCTTCACCATCTTCATTGCCCTCCTTTGGACACTCTCTAGTACCTTCATATCTTTCTTATATTGTGGCTCCCAAAACTGCACAAAATATTCAAGGTGAGGCTGCACCAGTGCAGACAGAGTAGGACAATCACCTCCCTTGACTGGCTGACAATGCTTTGCCTTATGAATCCTAGGACATGGTTGGCCCTCCTGGCTGCCAAGGCACTGCTGACTCATATTCAACTTGCCATAGACTGGACCCCCAGGGCCCCTTTCTGCCACCGTGCTTTCCAGCATCTCATTCCCCAGTCTGTGTACATCAGGGGTTACCTCATCCCAGGTGGAGAATCCAGGACTTCCCCTTGTTGAATTTCCTCTGGTTGGTGATTGCCCAGTCCTCCCATTTGTCAAGGTCTTTTTGCAGGGCCTCCCTGCCTTTGAGGGAGTCAACAGCTCCTCTGAGTTTTGTTTCATCTGCCAACTTTCTTAGTATCCCTTCCAGTCCTGTGTCCAAGTCATTTATGAAGATATTGAAGAGCACAGGGCCTAAGATGGAGCCCTGCAGAACCCCACTAGTGACAGGTCACCAGTCTGATGTTACCCTATTCACTTTTACTCTCTGTGCTTGACCCATGGTCGCTGTGGCCAAGACAGCCACCAATCTCCACTTCCTGCACAAGATCCACTCTGTTGACAAGCAGCAGAGGGCATCTTTCTGAGTCATCTTCCTTAGGACCTGTTCCATAAAGTTGTCATCCAGGTGTTTTAGGAATTTTCTATTCTGGGTTGCACCAGCTTGTAATGCTCCCAGTTGATTTCTGACAAGTCCCCTGTAAGGACCAGGGCAGTTGACTTGAAAGTGTCCCTTAGTCCTCAAAGAATAATTTGTCGGTGTCATTGTCCTGGCTGGGAGGTCTGTAGTGAGTTTCCATGATGACATTCGTGTTATTGGTTTTCCCCTTGATTCTTACCCAGAGGCTCTCACCTGTGCCATTGCCAACTGTGAACTCCCTACATTCTAACACTTCTATTACATACAGTTCCACCTCTGCCTCTTCTGCCCTGTCTGTCCCTCTTGAAGATTCTGTAACCGTCCAACAGGGCACTTCAGTCATAGGTCTCATCCCCCCAGACTTCACTTAAGCCGGTGATGTCAAATCCCTGGGACTGACCAAAGCTTCGAGCTGCTCTTGTTTGTTCCTCATGCTGTGTGCATTGGTTTTTAGGTGGATCTGCGTATTCTTATCAATATTATTCCTTGTTAATGGAAGAATCAAGGAAATCACTACCTGTGCTCCTGATCATTCTACCAGTCATCCCAGGACCTTAGAGTCTCTTTTGATTGCACTTGGACTTCCCGTTGTTATTTCAAAGTTTGTACAACTAATAGTTGACAGTAATCGAAGAGCTGTATTAGACTGGAGAGTTTTCCAGTAATTTCCCTTACCCAAGCCCCTGGCAGGCAGCAGACTTCCCTGTGAATTGGATCTGGTCTGCATATTGGGCCCTCCATTCTGTTGCTGTTTGATCAGCCTGTAAATCAGTGCTTCACTGTTTTTTGGTCTCTTTCCATGAACAAATTGCCAGTATAGGTCCTGCTCTTTACTAATCACAGACAAGGTAAGGCCTCTTACCTTGTCTGAACATAGCTATATGTTTATGTTTCAAAACTGTTTTTTTATTATTGCATGATTTTAAAGGCTGTTCTAATGCAGTATTGAGGAGACAAGTAAGTAGTGCTCAAGGCCTGTTGCTGCAACGCAAGGTTGTGCTCTGAAACATGAGCAGTGAGTTGCTGTTGACAAATTTTGTTTTTTCAGTCTCTCATTAAATTCAGGTGAGCAAGATTTATTTCTTAGTTTTGTAAAGATTTGAGCATGAGTGAGAGACCTGAGAAGTGAAAAGAATGTATCTGTAGCTTATTGTGGGTGTTGAGAGATCTTCCTGTATTGTTCAGTATGTGACAACAGGAAGCTCTGTAAAACAAACAGAAGATAAATGTATAAATCGTAAATGGAGATAACTTTTGGTTTGGTTTTTGACTTTTAATTGTAATTGTATTTTTTTTTAGAGTAGGTTTCTCCATGTTTGTACAATTTCATTGCAAGCTTGAATTTACTTGATTTTTACATGGACTCCTTCTAGATTATATTTTTGATGGGAAATGATATTCATAAAAAATGTGGATTATGCTAATTTTTGACAAAGGCATTTTGTTTGTTTGGAAGGGTATATTAATTGTACGTGCAGTCAAGAAACGTGAATATAGTGCAGATATTTTAGAGCTGGAACCTTTTGTAGCTATGATGGTCACCTATCTTAGCTTTGATCATTATAAAATCAAAATTAAAAAATTAAATCACTAAAAACAAATGGCAATGGGTTTTATATGAACTCATAATAAAACTTATTTATGATGGATTTATTAGGAATTCAGTAATCTCTATAACCATTTAATACCATAGTCATTTCATTATTAAGTCGTGCAAAGTAGATTGCTTGTTTGTAAACTGCATTGATTTTTGAAACTCTTTTATATATTTACTTTTATACTAACAATATTTTCTTTATGTAAGATCACTACCTTCTTTGCATAAAGCTTAAGCAAATATGAAAGTGAATACCTGATAAGCAGTAGCTGTATGTGTGTTCATTAGTGATTTTACTTTATAGAAATTCAAAATAGTTTCTCTACATTCAGAGAATTTTCATCTTTTTTTTTGTCCCGTAAGGACAACTTAGTACGAGTAAATCTAAAGCCAGCAGAAGAAAATATTTTCTTTATAAAAAAAAGCAAACAAAGCAACCCCTCAAAACAAGCAAACAAAACGCCAATCCTACCCCACTCTATGTTTGGTTGAACTAAATGTAAGGAGGATGTCTTCCCAGAAGAGAAAATGCTGAAGTGACTGTGTTAGGAAAGATTTGTGCTTATAAAAATCTATGGTGCAGCACTGTGGTTATCATGGCATCAGCCCACTCTTGGTCCGGGCACAGAAGAATGTATGGCAAACATGTTGGTGCTACTATCCCTTCACTGTTTTGGAATAAGTATTGCAGAAGTGAGAAGAATTCACAAACCATAATTTGGTCTCCTGAGGTTTCTGATGTGTTAGAGGGAAGTTGGTGCTTTACACTGGCTTCTAGAAAAGGTCTGTACCTCCATGGACTCTAGGACACATTCTTCAAAGTTATGGAGAGTGCATGCACGCTCTCCGAATTTAGATTTTCTACTAAATATTTATGTATTTCATAAGAAAAATATTTTTTTTTGGTTCAGATAGTCCAAAAGTTTCTGAATTCCAAATTTTAGCAAATCTGAAATTTTAGGGGGTTTGATGTCTCTTTTTCTGCTAGGGTGAATATTTCTTAAACAGCTGAGAATTCACACTGCCTGGCAAAAAGCTTTCGTGTGGGTCTACACTCTCCTTAGATTATTTTTTTTCCTCTTAAATTGGAGATCATAATGTCTCTTGTTATAGTGAAACTTTTCTCTTCATGACTCTCTAAGCATTAGGTGTCTGAAATCTCTGAGTTGGAAAAAGTAGTTAGCACAATCTAGAGCTCTCTATATTTCATGTAATTTATTAATTTATTTCTAATAAGGGTTTGTATATGTGTGTGGGGGGTTTGTTTGTGTGGTTTGTTGCAATATGCATAATTTCAGAAGGGCAATTCAGTTTGATAAGATCAGAAATCTGAACTGTTCATTTTATCAACACCAGCAGAGAAACTGGACCCCATAGGGGTCCAGTTGTGATAAAATGGGATATGTTTGGAATATATTCAGAATACCATAGGTATATATATTTTTTTAAATTTATTGAAGTAGGAGGTAGTAAATTAAATAAGAAGGCCTTATATATACTGTGAATACTAGTTGTTTTAGCATCTTAAAGTTTGGAGTCAGTAAGTAAACCACAGTGCTTGGTCAATGATACTTTTTACTGTCAATGTCATATTTGTTTATCTCCATGGGCAAATTTTGGAGGAAAGCAGAAATTCCATTATTTGGAGATTTTCTGGGTTCATTAGAGGAATTTTGCCAATGGGGATATCATATCAGTTTTATCTGTTGTCGAGTGACAGCTGTATTAAAAGGTCTATGAAAAGGTTAGTAAATTTTGCATGACCACTCTTGTAGATTTTAAGGTATCACAGAAAGGTTCACAACCTGTCTGTCCTGCAGGAGAGACATTTTTTTTAGCAGTTTGTCTGACCTATGAATACATAACAAGATATTTGGTGTGCATGTAAAGCTCCAGAAAGAAAATTATAAAGATATGAATTCAGAAAACCGCAGCTATACGTGGTACTTCTAAAATTCACTGATACTTCTGGTCTCCAGAGAACAGCCTTGGTAAATCTTCTAAGAAGATTTCCATTCATGAAGCACTTCCAAAGAAGAGTCCAGATAGCTACATAAAATTGTAATAGTAATAACTATGTTTAAAAATGTCCTTGTATGGACAGGAGTTGCTCTGGGTGCTAATTTTAGGGGAAGTATTTAAAACTGTGTGAATATGAAATGGTGGCTATAGGGGTTCGTGTTTCAGCTAAAAAAAAAGGTGGAAGGGGTCAAACAATAAAAATGAGGAAAATTGAGGATTTTTCATGTAATTATAGATTTTGTATATGTTAAACTGGCATCCCTTTGGGATGAAAAATGTGTGAAGCAAGGAGCAAGAAATGGACTCTAAAATGAAATCAATTTTCATGTGTTAGAATTTGTGTATTTTAAGGAACATGATTGCCTCTTTAAATATGAGGTGTTGTTATGACTGGCAATTGGAATAAGAGTAGAGGTGAAGGACTTGAATATAGGCTGTACTTACTCATACAGCCTTTGTCTTTTATTTCCGTGTTTATTTAGCTGCGCTATCTTTATGTCGTCTTACGATTTTTCATGAAGCAGCAAAAGTAAAGATCATTGCCCGTGCAGGCTGCAGTGGCTTCAGCCTCTCTAGCTAATAAGATCCTGCTGAATGAGCTCCATGCTGCAGAGAAGCCCTGCTGGAAGGGAGTTACTGTAATTGTTTAAATTGGAACTTTGCCTACACTTTTCTTTCATGTGTGTGTGGCAGGAGAAGGGGGTGACACAAGGTTTGTCTCACTTGGTGTTGTCAGGGTATTTGGGAAGATAGCAAGGCAGGTTTTGTTTGCAGTATTATCATCTGAATCACTTGGTTCTGTCTTGTGTGCCTCAGATGAGACTGTTGCTTTCCTCGTATGTTGAGTGACAAGAGAAAGGAAGTATGTTCATGAAGAATGGAGTATCATCTGAATCACACTTTCTGTACATCAGTTGTTCTCTGAATTGTAGAACAGTTGGAGAATTCAGTTCCTTTGGTATATTTCTAAAGCAAGAATGCAAATGACTTTAGTACCTTTAAGTCATGAACTCTGCTTTCTCCTAATAGCTTTAAATGGTTTTGTGTTAAAATGTACAACTTTATGTAGAATTCAGTTCCTTACATTGATACAACAGCTCATACAAGTTATTTCAGAAGTAATGGAAAGGTTACTGTACCATCACTTAATGCCATGCATATGAATTATTTGTAATGGCAAGGCATAGTTGCATCATGTATTGTTTCTTCCTTTTCCTTTCCAGCATGTTTCTACACAATTGCGAATATTTGGAATTTTGAACTTTCCTCTACTCTGTGTTGTCGTCTTCTTGCTTTGTTTTTGAGGATTAAGAAGCTTTTCGGTTTTTTCTGCCATGTGTTTGTAGCTGTTGACTTTGAACATCACTTTCCAGATTGCATCATATTTTCTTAATTCACTGTGAACATACACAGAACCCTTTCCTTCTGGGACTAGGGAGAAAGTGAGTCAGGAAACTTAGACTCCATGTTCTCTGTTCTGACCTACGTTCTTTAAATCTTGTTAAGACCTGAAGTGTTCATTAGCTGCTGTTATGTTGAATTTGATTGAAGCCAAGCATCTATCTAGAGTAAAAACTTACATAGGAAGACAGATGCTCCTGTGATTATGTAAACCTGTAGAACTCAGCTAAAATCCACTGAAATTTCAAGGAAAATCTGTGTGAAATAAGATTACCTCCATTACAGATTTGTGCAGCCACTCTAATCATGGGAAAACTGGGCTTATTTCTATGACATTAATTTCATCCAATTATAATATTATGCACTAGATACTATAGTGTGCTATTTCCTTCCACAGGATCACTACCTCATTCAGTGCATTATTTATTTACTAACTGTTTGGTAATTTTAATTTCTTTTCATGAACTTTTTAATGCCTTTTTTATTGCACACTGTTGAAAAGTACCTTACATTTGAAAGAATCCTTCACTAGTAAAGGAATTTCTTTGAGGAAATTATCAGTAATTGCTCTGTGTGGCTATTTGAGAAACTCTGATTAACTTACTTTTTATCAGTTCCTGTAAGGTAAAGGAACATGATTCTCTCCTCTGTATGATCACACACACTCTTGAGAAACAGAATGAGGGATTCAAATATCCATATATTTTGCATTCTCTGTTTTCTCAGTCTTTTATGGGCAGTTGGGAGAGAATAGTTTTCTGTCACACTATACCTGCTCAAAATACTGCTTTCATAGGTCTTGGCTGAATTTCCAATTGCTCAGCAGTTCTGCAAATCAAACCCTAGAGCATAAAGCCAGCTACTAGGAAATGAAAAATGTACAGTGAAATGACTGTGTGCTAAGGCTTTTGATTTACACTGAATAGAAACTGAAAAAGCAAAGATAAGACCTAACTCTCCAGGATAGTAGCCANAATTCTTAGAGAAAAGATAAAGCTATATTCTGCTTCTAAAGCAAAAGAACCACAACAGCAAAAAAGTCACATATTTTCTTTGTGTGTGTGTGTGTGTGTGTGTATGTTTGTGTGGGTTTTTTTTGTATGTGTTTTGCAGCCCATATAGAAAGGGAGCTTTCATCTTCATGTGTCCTGGTTCCATCCCAGGCATGTGCCTGATGGTGCATAATCAAGTGATGTAAAACTGTATTGATACTGCAAAATACACACACATAGTTACTGAAGTGAGGATTCTGAATTACTTCTGTAATAAGTGAATAGAGAGATTTGTAACTTACGTGAGAAGTAACATCTAAGGTTCTAACTACCTTAGAGTGTTGATCAGGAATGCATTTTTGAAACTAATCTCTTAGTTATTCCCCCCTCTTATGTGTTGGCTTTCATCATGGGGCCGTGTCAAAGTACATTTATCAGACTCCTTTATAATTGTAATGATGTGGAATGATACAGAAAGAGATGTACTCCAGTAGCATATCCAATACACTCCACTGCAGACAAGCCTACTATATGGTACTGACTAGAGCTGGTTTAAGTGTCCTTTTTTGCCTTCTGCTGTCTTCCTTCTTTTTTAACCTCCAAAATTTTGAGTGCCAGGTTGTCATTACAAATTTTTTTTTGCAATAATAACTTGAATCATTTTCAAGTGGCTCTATTATGGGAGGAAAGAATTTTGCTTAGTTAAGAACCTAAAACTAATGACCTGACTAGCTCACATATCATAACAGATGAGCACAAATCTACACAGCGAACATGCAGAGACAGCTGGAATTCTGTTATCTCCTTGCTCATCAGGACTTGAACTGGCAAACTTCGTGTTCTTTTAATGTCATTTTTTGTACCTACAATTATATACTATAGGCTTCACTGCTGTTTCCTTTTGAGACCTCATTAGGAACACTGTAAGAGAGAGTACATATATCTTTACTCATGGAAGTTTCTATTCCTATCCACAGTATGTAACTATCACCTGAAATCTATACTAAAATATTTTAGGCCATGATGAGGGATGTCTAAAGATTTGAAAAGCCTGTTGAAAAGTAAATGGTGATGCTAAGCCCAGAATATGTAAAAGGAGAGAAAATCAATATAAACTTGTGGAGAAGAAATAATACCATCAAAGCAATTTCTGCATTACTACTCACTGTTTCTCAAACTCTTTAATACATAAAAATGTCTTAATTTTTCATTAACATGGAAGCCAATTTTTCCCACATTTCTATTGCAGAAATTAGCCTTCCTTAATAGCTGGAAAGGCTGAAGTATATACCTCCAATTAATGAAGAGAGGAAAGAAACTATGAATGCTTCATCTGAAGGATTCTAGTTACTGACTTTTAATCTCTCTGGGTTTGTTTGATGGGAATCAAATGCTATGGGGTTAGAGTGAAGGAAATGTCTAAATCATGTTAAATTGTTAATGGAATTCTCAGATCTTGCAAAAATAGTCTAATTGTCACAAACTTCATGGTAGCTTCCCCAGGGTAAACGTAAAGAGCTATTGCAAATTAAATGGTAAATTCAAGGAACCATGTAAGGTCCTATTTTGGAACTCTGATTAGAGATTGTGTCATTAAAGGTCAAGAACTTTCTGTGTATGGCTAGTAGGGGAGGAAGAGTATCAGAAATATGAATGGTGTTTTTGTAAATTAATTGTAGGGTGGTAAGAAAATTAGCTGTTAAAAAGAAAAAGTATGTGTGCATTTATAAACAGATATGCATACATGTATGTGTATATATATATATATGTTTATATGTAGCATAATCTTAGTTTATTATCTCTTACCTCTTACAATTATTGGAGCTTTATTATATATATATCTATGTGTGTGCATGTGTGCACACCCTTAAATATTGCATGAGCTCAGTATCTGATAGCTAAAGACAAAAAAAGCTAAGGGACCATGATCTCATAATTGACAGGAAGGAAACTAATGTGTGGTGAGAATAATCAATTGATGTAGCAATTTCCAAAAGCACCGTGTTCCTAGCATGCACCAGCACTATTTCTGTACTTCAGAGTTCTCTACTTCTGTATTTTTCTTCAAAATAAGCTACAAATATATTTTTATACATGTATGCATATATATTGTGTATGTAGAAACAAAGTTTCTTGAAATCATGGGAGCAATTTTCCTTTTTCTCTGCTCTTGCTGCTATTCCCTTCATCTTCCAAAAAAAAAAAAAAAGAAGAAAGATAAAAATATGAAGTGATATTTCTAATATGAAAATAATAGTTAACCTTTAAAATAAAACTTGGGATTTATTTTTAATGATTTTTATATGTGGGGTATGTGTAAAGTTGGATTTTTTGGTTGCATTTTTCTGAGATGTTTTCCTGATGCAAGGATTTTTTAAATCAAATTCATATATGGTGGAGGTAATTTTAGATCCATGAAAGACAATGCATCCAAAAACATGATAATAACTGCTGAAAAAGTAAAAGCTGAGGCACAAAAGCAGCATCTCTAGAACTCATGTGTTCAGATTATTTTGGTTTGACTAGACCACCATGAATGCCAGCTCAGGTGTTACTAGCGTAAAACTAGGTGGAAGGGAAAAAATAAAAAAAGAAAGAAAGTAAGAAAAATATTCAACTATTCAGGTAGTAGAAAAGTTTTTGTAGAAAAGCATTTTTGCGGAGAAAGTCTGCTCCCTGAGTCCCAAGATTCAGCCTCTGATTTACAGATTTGTTTACAAATTACATGGGGAAAAATGCCCAATTCTGTCTTTTTAAGACAACATACTGAAAATTAGGTGTCCAGCAACTCTGAAAATTAGCCTTGTTTAGATATAGGCTGCATGATTTCGTACATAAGTGTTCTTTAACCATGGTGTTTATTTCTGTGTCTGTAAAGCAGCAGTGGTATGCTAGAAAAGGTATGAGACTGATATTGGAGCTCCTTGCATTTCATCCAAAATAGGACTGAAGAAAGGTTAGTAAAGCCTGTCACAGGGAAGCCAGTTTTGTACACTGAGAGACACTTTGTAGATACACACTAAAGGTATTTCTTAAAAAAAGTTAAATAACTTCATGGTTTGTATACAGATGGCAGGTTTCATAGGTTATGTCTTTTTCAAACAGGGGTAATAATGACATCAGGACTTGCACGTTATAATCTTTCCCCTTTCAGGAAGGAACAACAACTAATCAGAAAACCAGTACTTGTATTGGTATTTTTTTTAGTCTTCAGTCAGCTGTACTGTTTAATGAATACTTTTGATCTATTATTATATCTATAAGGAATTTGTTTGGGGTTTTTTAAAGCTCTTATTGTCAACCCATTTTTCAACTTTTCTTCAAATTTATGAAGATAGTATAAATACAGACATTTAAGTCATATCTATAATTAAATATTTTTTTAAAAAAATCTGACTGAATCCTTGGCTTTCTCTGTGCATTTTTTTAATCAAACTTTTCTTCGTTTGTCAGAAAGTCTAACGCAGTTCAGTGTATCTGAAACAATGAGCTTTCAGTCTGTAGAAGCAAGACAACTCTTATTCTGAAAAGATACTGCTTGGTCTTGCTGTCAGTATGTTTTGTATGGTGCTTGAATGGCCCTATTGTCCTTTTGTGCACTCGAAGTGAATGAATTTATATTTCAAAGTGGAGCACTTCTTTCTTCCCTTTACCAATTCCCACTTCTGTTTCTGAAGGAGAGAAGGCGACTACACTCCTGGAAGTGTATAAGTTCTGAGCACTGAAAATTAGATTCCTGTGTACCTGTCGCTCACAAAGCCTGGTTTATGCCAAGTATTGTGCACTTACCATAAAGAGCTTGTTTTGGAAATCACTGTAATGTATCTGTGAGTTTGCTTAATTTGCCACCATCTTCTGTTCCAAAGAATAGATTCTAATATCTTAATGTTTCTGACATTCTTCACACTGAAATTCAGTACACTATGTTCTTATGCCCTTGCTGAATGTAAAACATAAGGAGTTATTCTCTGTTCAGTGGGATTGTTCATACATTGGGCATGTGTGCAGATTTTAGAGGGTTGGTGCTTCAGCTATGCACTTTGTTTCTAGAGTGCTTTCTCAGTTCTGCATTGTCAAGTTAGTATAACAGAGTTTGGCATCTGTTTTCACAGACATTAACGTGTGTGTACAATCTTCATGTGGTAAGTTGCTTCCATGCATCCTGCTCCCTTTTTGCTGCAAGGAAGCAGGTGCAACTAGTTTTTGAAAGCATAGATAAGAGACTGAAATGAACATAGGATAGAAATTTTCAAGAAGGAACAGTATGGAATAGGTAGGTGAATGAAGTTTGCTTAACATTTCTTTCCTCTTATGTAGTGAAATTCTCAGTTGTCAGGCAAAAAAGCCCCAACAGACGTGCACAAAAGGAAATTCTTTTTTTCACAATTAGTATTTGGGAAATCCATAAAGTAGGATGCTGTAGAGACCTCAAAGCATGTTTTGGGGTTTTTTTACTTCCGTGAGGTTATGTCTGTTAGTGGCTAGTAAGTATGTCTGGCTTTACTGCAACTGTTTATTCAGGGACTTTCCAAGCTGGACATCCTTAGATTGATGGAAGCTTATTTGAGAAGATGAGAATGTACCTTTTCTTATTTGCATTGTTTTTATGACGGTTGCCAGTAGGAAGTGCCCAAAGGGAAGCTACTATACTAGGGAAACTTTTGATTTGGCTTAATATGGTAGCTATTATTTTGGTCATCTCTGTTAATCATTTACCCTCAGTGAATTATAATCTGGACGTAAGAGTATATTAAACTTGCTTCTGGCAATCATTCAGCTGTTATTTAATAAACAAAGAATATGTTGCACTGTTCAGGTATAAGTTTAATCTTGTTACCTGTCCTTTAAAAGTCAGGATTTCTTAAGATCAAATAATTGAAATCAATGAATGAAACATGCATCCAATTTACACCTCAGAAGCATAAACCATTTAATCCTAGATGGATAAAGGGTTTGGATTGTTTTGGCTTGGTTTCTTTTTTTTTTTTAATTTACTGATAGAAATAAAAAAATTGTATTTTTCTGTCCTCAGTCTTTTTTATTATTTCGTGCTTCTGTCTTTCTCACTGGTGATATCTGCCTCTAAGAATGCTTCACTGCTACAGAGGATGCTGTCAAGTTCATACTCTAAAAGGAGATTCTACCTGCTCCTTTCCCATAGAACTGATCTTTGAGGATGAATTAGGGACTGTGTAGGCTTCATAGAACTCTGCTCTCTTCTAAGGCAGGTGTGTCAGTATGAAAACCCATGATTTACAGGGAAATGAAGAGAGGGCTGAAGATGCATACATGTGAGAAGCCTTCACAAGGGCTCACTGAACATTTTATTTCTCAACTGTGTTAATGCAAAATTTATTTTTATTTTAAGTACGTTGTTCCATGCAGGAAAAAAAAATCCAGCCATTTCTCTTGGTTTAAGGCAAAATTTCTTTTTAATAATCAAGTCACAGCTAACCCTTTGTCTATTTTAGCTGCTGTATAGGACTTCTTTTCAAAGACATGTTTAGTTCAGTTAATAGATCAGAAGCGTGACCAACCACAGGTTTAGGAAAGATTTTAATACATAATATGTTTTATTTTGTTAAAACTCTCCTTCTGAAAGCAAGAAAAACTGCTGTCAGTGAGAAGGATTCAGACACTGAAGTGTGATTTAAGCTACTTGTTTCTGTAATTTTACATCCACTTTTTAATGCAATCTGTTGTTTAACCTTTTTGGTTTTTTGCTCTTATTAATAGTTAGAGTGTGCATTTTATCTCCTACCAGCAATCAAGTAAGGCCATTCTAGCACTTAGAAATGTAGTGTCTGGACAAAATTTAGTGTAGAGTTATTTATGCATTAATGATTTAGAAGTAGCTTGTATGTTGTGGTGAAAATGTCTGTTACTGGTTTTGGTTTTTTAGATCATGGCAAAAAAATTGTTCTATACATGTTTGATTCTTGAATGATAAACCCCTGAACTTTTATTATCGTTTCTTTAGGATTTTAAGACTGGATTTGGTATCACTTTGATCCCTATGAACGTGGCAAATGTAAAACAAGTGGATCGGGCTGCAAAGCAATCTTTTGAAATAATTACTCCTTATAAAAGTTTTAGGTGAGAAATTTAATATTTACATTACAAAATATGCAGTTAACTAATGCACTAAAGAAATGCGTGCTTCATACTGCAGTGCCTGAGCTAGTTTGCATGAAGAGATAATGTTTTTATTGAGAATGCTCAGCAATTTTTTTAAAAAGGGAAGGATTTTCTGTCTTTTGTTTACCTGTGTGCTTCAACTTTTATGACTAGGCATATTATGTCCACAGATTCTTATTTTTATGTAGCCTTCTTTGTTCATTTTGTGCAAGGTCAAAAGAAAAAGAATTCCTCTACTTTAACAACTTGAATCCATCCTAAAGAATAATGAACTGTAGTGGTGAAATAATGCAGCATATTTTTAGTATTAAGCATTTTGTTTGAAAAGAATCTTTCATGTGCCATCCCTTGTAGAAATTCTGGTTGAAGGCAGTTGAAAGTTTTACTTAAGCTGATGCCGTGACTTGTAATGATTTTTAAGAAAATGAAAGTATATGCTAATAAAAGCCTTTTGTTTAGTGTTGTAGTGTTTCTTAAATGAAATCTCACTAATGAAGGAGAAAAAGAAATCACTTTGTTCTCTTGGGCTTTCTAAATGTTAGCAAATACTTTCCTTGCACTGTCAGTTGACTAGCACTAAATTATTCTTGATCAGCATTTTGAATCTGTGGTTCTTGGCAGATAGCTAGTTCTTTGACTTTCCCAAAGACATCACCATGTTGATGTTTTTTTTATTATTTAATTTTTAAAAAGGATAAATTTAAATGAAAAGCAAATCCATTTTGACTTCTCAGTAAGTCTCCATGATTTCTTAGGTCTATTTATGCTTTTGCTAAAGTTCAGTCTTTAAGTTTGGTATGTGGTAACATAAAAAGATTGAAATTAACTCTGGAATGTTATGAGAATGTTACAAAAGCTATATAGCTTATACTAGTAGTAGGTTTGTTGAAAACTGCATATGAAAACAAAGGGAGTTTCACTGACTAAAAAGACAAAATAATGTATTTCATCAGAGTTTTTATATATCTGTGCAGAGAAAAATTTTTTGACTGTGATTTTGGGTATAAGTGTAATAAATAAGAGAGACTGCAGACTATGCTTAATTTGGCTTTAAAATAAAGATCAATAACACAGAAAAGTCAATTTTTTCAGCTTTACAGCAGAGTCGGAAAGAGAGAAACAAGACTGGATTGAAGCACTCCAGCAATCGATAGCAGAAACTCTATCTGATTATGAAGTAGCTGAGAAGATTTGGTTCAATGAATCCAACAGGATCTGTGCTGACTGTAAAGCTCCCAGTCCTGACTGGGCATCCATCAATCTCTGTGTTGTCATATGTAAGAAATGCGCAGGTAGAGTAATAAATGTCATATTTGCATATCTGTGTGTGTGTCCTTGAATTGGCTTTTTTCATTTTTGAAGGGTTATCCTTGTGGAAGTTTTGAGAAACAAAAACTGAACATGACTTTTTTTTTTTAATACCAAGGTCATTCTTATGCTAAAGCACTTCCATGCATAAATGACAGGTCTGTGGTGATTGAGTTCTCTCAGATGAATAACCTTCACAATTACATGGAATTAAGACACAGTAGAATTTCTTGGGAAATGACTGGCTTTTGCAAGGCTAGATGCCAAAGAATAACAATTTTCAGTGTATAAATTTTGGGTATTAATTTTGTTACATCTGGGCATATTTTATGCCAATAGGGATAGCTTTTTCAGACACTACTGAAAGTCTAGTTCTGTCATGTTGTATTTAAATATGTGCTTAAGCACTAGATTCGAGGAAATAGTTTATAACTCTAGGCTTTCTTTCAAAACAAACTCTCCCAGAAGTATTCTACATCAGACAGTCTTTTTGTTTATACATTACTATTGAATTAAATTAACTTTTTCTTTTTATTTTTATTTTTTAAGAAAAGGATGTATTTTTGATGTTTTTATTTTATTTTCAAATGTCAAACCCAACATTTTTTTAAAAATAGCAATTAGAATAAATCTGTCGTCCTTGAATTTTTTTTTTGTTAGCTCAGCAGAAGGGAAACCCAATTTAAGTGTTAAGTAAAACTACTCTTGGATTTTCAGGACAACACAGATCTTTAGGACCAAGAGATTCAAAGGTCCGGAGTCTGAAAATGGATGCCAGTATTTGGAGCAATGAACTTATTGAGGTATGCTGTGATATTCTAACTCTTTGTTAGCATTCTAACATTTTGAAACCTACTGTATGTAAAGCAGTAATTTACTGCTTTATTCGGAAGAAAACCAAACATATAACTGCTAAATAACATGGTGCTGTTATAGTAAAATCTGTGTTTCTGACTCTTTTCCATACATAATGTACTTTCATGAATTTAAAAAAACCCATTCATTTGTTTTGATAACAATTTCTCTTAGTATTTCTCCAAGTATCTGCTTTTTTTGGGAAAAAAAAGAAATAAAATGCTTTTGGACAGCAGTCCTGGTGGGGAGCATTGGAAAGGGGAAAAGAAAGGAAACTTCTCGTTAGCAGTTTAGCTGCTTGGGGTATTAAAAAGCGGTAGTGGTGAAAGATGGTGCTGATTAAGAGGGTTGAGCCATCAATGTTTTCTTTAAAAACACATGCTACTCTTCTCTGAACTTTAGCTGATATTTTCTAATATTTACTGAAGTGTTATAATTGATTAGCCTTGTACATCTTAGCTGATGGTGATGATAAGTTATGACTGCAGACTTTATTTGTAGATGATTGCAGGCAGTGACTGAGGCTTCTGTCTCCTGCAGGGAATTTTCTTTTCTTTGATAACTTTCTTTTTGAACTTTTAGTAGCTAGAAACTATTTGGAGGCCAGCTTTATATCCTTCATACTATTTTGCTCATTTTTTTCTTGCATCTCATACAGCTCTTTATTGTCATTGGAAATAAGAGGGCAAACAGTTTTTGGGCAGGAAATCTTCCTCCAGATGAAGAGCTGCATATTGATGCCCCTGCAGAAAAAAGGATAACATTCATTACACAAAAATACAAAGAGGGAAAATTCAGGAAAGCACCTTTTCTCTACAAAACCAAGGAACAGTTGAATAAGGTAATATGAGCCATGGTTAAAACCATAGTGCACTTTTTTATTGTATTGTATCTGTGTTCAGTTTGGTCATCTTGTTAAACTGCTGAGAAATAAATTCAGATTCCTGAGTGACGTTCTGACACAGTTGAAGAAGAGTTGTTTTGGAGCCTTTACAGACATAATTTCATAACTACTTAGTTTCTTGTTTTTCCCATTACTTTGCTTACAGAAGGTTATGGGACTTATATGGTGTCTCTAATATGTCTTCCTGAGCCATCAATGAATATGGATCTTTCTATTTCTTCAAGTGCACAGTGTAGGGGTGCAAATTAACACTTTACTTCTTTAAATTTCTTATTCAATGTTTTTTATATCGTGTATGTCTGACATCTAACATTCAGATACACTAGATGATTCATTGTTATCAGTGGTGAAAGTAGCTCATACACTCTTACAAATTAGCTTTAGCTTGTTGGAAATGAAAAGGCTAGAATGAATTATTAAAAATGCGTGTTCTCAGTTTTTCCTTTTACACAAATAACCAGAGTTCTTTACAGTTATAAAATGGAAAATTATAATCATCAATGTCTATGTAAATTCGGATGTACGTTCAAGTGAATTCTAACAGTGATTGGTTTGAGTCGTGAGTGCATTATATTGCAATGTTAATGCATTCAATTACATGAGTCAAATTGCCTCAAAGAGTATACAGAGACTGTGGGGAGGCAGTAACATTTCAAAGTTGTGGTTTGAACCACAGTGGTCTCATTTGTTATTTTTTGTAAATTTTACAAGTTGTATTAGTTACTCACAGTTAGTTATTCACAGAAGTAGTTAAAATGAGGGCATAGAAGAGTAGTTATCAATGAAATACCCTTAGCTAAAGTGTAGAACCACCTCACTGTATAGCTTGAATTTATGTTTTCTGCACTAAGTAATATAAATAAATATTAAATAATAGAAATTGCAATGGAATAAGTTGCTGTGTTGCTATTTCTGGTTTTGAGGTTTTGGACTAACCTTCTGGAAAAATAAAAAAAAAGTTGGTCATGTTTGTGTGTCTTTATGTATATGAAAATAAAAGGCTGTGGGAGGATCTTTCAATTTCAAGGAAGGTGAACAAGTATTAAGATACTAAGGACTAGTTGCCTTATTGACTGTGACCGTGGTTTTTAAAAACTACCTAGGAATTTTAATCTAATTCTTCGTAATAGAGGTTAAGGATCTAATCTTTTCCCTTTGGCTGAAGTTTTGAGGTCTGAAATAGTAGGATTTTTTTCTTTGATAGTTTGGTGTAAATAAACAGCAAGCTTTACCTCCAGTTGTATTAATTCATGATACCCTTCCCAGTTGAAATTTGTGACACCAGCATCTTGCAGGGTTTGGGCTGATGATGTTTTTGTATTTTCTTTTCTTGTTGTTGCTGGTTTTTTCTAGATTCAGACCATACTTCATGATTTCTCATACATTTCAATGTTTACAATCTTTGAAAGTGCAGGGGAACCATATTGGAGGTGAAAGGATTTGTATCTTACCTGTACTTGTTGCCAGTAACTTTCTAATTTAAACAGACTTCTTGTCTTCCTTCTCCATGAGGCCCTGTGTGCTGCTGTAGTCAAGCAAGACGTGCTAGAAACTCTGATGTTACTCTTTAGTGGGGCTGATGCTATGTGTGCCACCGGAGACCCTGTTTACAGTACTCCATACTTATTAGCCAAGAAAGCTGGACAAAGACTGCAGATGGAATTCCTGTACCATAATAAGTTCTCAGGTAGGATGGATTTCTTTCTTTTGATCTTCTAATTTTATATTGAGCAAAAGGGAAGGAAATAATTTAGCAGAAAAATTGGCATTGCTTTGAACAATAGTGTTGTACTAGAGGGGCAGTTGTAATGGTGTTAACTGGATTTCGGTAGTGCAATTTCAATTGTGTACACATTTGCTATTTTGCTCAGACATCTTGTTTAGAACTCAAAAAAACCCCAAAATGATAACTCGCAGATATCAAACTCTTATTTATAGCCAGAAGAAAAACATCATCTTCTCTGCTAATATTATTGGTCTTTTACCAGGAAAAATAGATATATACAGTTAACAAATATCTTAAGTGTTCATCTGGAGCTTTTTTTTTCTTAAAGATTATTTAAATTGATACCTACCCCTACTGCATACAGACCTACCTGTTTTATTAACAAACTTTCCTCCCAAAATAAAACTCACCTCTTAAACCTGCAATATGATCTATCCCAGAAAACTTTTTTTCCCACATCATAGCTTCTGTTGTAGCTTGGTGCACACCATAATCTTTGGCCATGACAGTCAAAAGTTCTGGTTGCAGTGTGTGACTGTTATGAGGCTCTTGAAAACAGAAAGCTGTTCTTAACAATAAATAAATAAATAAATTGTAGAGTATGGATGTGACTGAACTTACCTTTTAAACGGGCTAGACAGTATCTG
The DNA here is from genome assembly GCA_013397135.1 of Pachyramphus minor. Taxonomy (NCBI): domain Eukaryota; kingdom Metazoa; phylum Chordata; class Aves; order Passeriformes; family Tyrannidae; genus Pachyramphus; species Pachyramphus minor. The sequence goes on from VYXB01005580.1 coordinate 191,946, forward strand.
AAGCAGTTGGGGGCAGAAAGTTCACATGCAGATTTACACTGAAAAAAAAATAGCTATGTGGATGTAGTACTGGACCACTTTCCATTTGCTAGTGTCACTCTGCAAAGTAACACTTTATAGTTTAAACAACAGAAGTTTTAGTGGGAAACACAGGAATGAATTAAGTCTCCCTGGAGCAAACACAGTGCCTTAAGTTCTGCCTGAGCATTTTTCAGACTAGTGCCATGCACTGCGTCATAGGATGTTGAACTCAGTCAAGGTGCAAACATGTAACTATGGGGGCTTTTTTGCTAGCTATAGCCTTAAGTAGTCCTAAGGCTGCAGGGAGAGAAGTTTTCTTGTCTTGGCTCTATCTTTTCTAGTTTTGGCCTTCCAGCCGAAGCAACACCACCATGTGCTGGTTTTTGTTCTTATTTTCAGAGAAAGGGAGGTCAATGCAGGTTGCGATGATTCTCAGAGTCTTTATCTGTCTGCTGCCAGCTTTGCTGGTAAACTCTATATAAGACCTCAAGAGAAGCAATTCCCTTCATCGAAGTGTGTTATGTGAGGGATGAAAATATAAGCTTACTACATCTGAAAACCCTATTTTATATTACCTTGGCAAGCAGTGGTGGACAGTGGCAATGTTGTAACAAATTTGGACCAATGTTATTTTATGAATATGTAAGAATCTTATTCTAATTATAAAAATAAATCCAGTAGGTTTTATGAGTGCTGTAGTAAAGATACTGCAGAGCAACTATGTATTTATGGATACAGTTAGAAAGACCTGTGTAGAAACAGTATAACTGATATAACTGCAGAACTGTATGTTATTTACTCCTTTGTCTTTTAATAGATTTCCCAAACTATGATACTTGTTTTGAAAGTGGCTTCTCTGAAGATTCTTCACATTCTACCTTTCGTTGTGAATTCTTATACAAAGTTTCTTCTAATGCTGCTAAACTTCTTACAGAGAAAAAATTGAAAGAAGGTATTTTGCTTTCAATACATATATTTGAATAACACATGAATATGTATGATTAGATGAATGTTATTCTTTTTAAATTCTTGCATTACTTTTTGAAAGATAATATGTCTTTGATATGACATATCCTCTTTTGATTTAGTAGAGCTTTCAGATAAAATACTGATTGTCTTGATCTCTTTATTCAGTAGTTGACAGAAGAAGAAGACTGAACTTCTGAAAAAATTGTTCAGTTAACACAGTAATTGATAAATAACCAACTAGAAACAATTCTCACTTTAATTATATTTAGGTAACTTTTCATCTAAAATGATTCAATTACAGAAATAATTTGGAAGTATCACTGACTTTTTAGTAAGAATTTGAATGGCTAATGCCTAGGATATTTCTCAAACTCACAGATTTACTAAGTATTCCAAGTGGAAAAGAGCATGTCCAACAACTCTATGACAAATTGAGCTTTATTGGATGAAAATGTGTCTATATCACAATAGATATACCTGGTCGTCTATGTATATCATTCTGTGTTTTTCTTCTTTTCTGAGAGAGAGGTGTTGTCAAATAATTTTTTTCCCTTTTTCTCCCAATTTGTGTTCCTATAGTTTTCTTCCATCTAAACAAATGAATTATGTGGATATTAAAATCTGTGCTCATTTATTGTTGAATTTATTGCTCCTAAAATCCTTACACGGCATCCTCTACTGGTATAGACATATTTTTGTATGATTATGTCCTTATTCTCATGGTGTATGCCTTTAGGATTTTTAGTGGGAATTAAAACATCTTAAAGCATAGAACTTCTGTTTAAATACACTTTTGAAAGATCTGTGTGTTAATGGTGGTTCTGAATTCTTGAAAGCATTGGATGATCAACAGAACTTATGCCTGATCACAGACGTTTCCCAACAACTTTGCAGTTGTTAACAAAGATGCCTTTTGTGACAGGATTGCTGCTGGACAGGACTCTGTTGAGGATTACTCTGAAACTGCACTGAGCTTCTTTGGGAACTAATTGAGTCCTCACCAGAGCAGAGGGAGCATCATTCTCTCACTGGGGATTACAGTACTTGTCTAAATTTGGGGCTTTTTTTTTTTTTTTTTTAATGCTCTTTGTGGATAGGACTCCAAGCCAGAATCCTGTGAAGCTGCCTAACCATAAGAATTAAGTTCTCCTCCAGTTTTAGGAGTCTCTGAGGCACTTGTCAGCCTTGCCTTTAGAGCACCAAGGGCTGAAAATTTAAGCGCTGTGTTTGTTGTTGCAAAACACTGTTATCCCTTTGTGGGCCTCAATGGTAAAAGGACCCTCAAGAAATCATTCAGTGCTGTGAATTGAACCCAGGCTTTATACCAACCAGGTGCAACACCTGGAAATACAGTCCAGTTTTTCATTATGTGTGTCTCAGTGCAGGACAGAGTAAACCAACTCAATGTGTACTCCTCATTATAACAGCATCAGTCATTTCAGTAGGGGTATGTAACTTTTGAGGAAAGTTGTTAATTAACAGCTGTTGATATCAGGAGGAAGTGAACTCAAATGTTGATGCTATTCTGATGTAGTGGATCAAAAAGTAAAGGTTAGTGGTTTAGTGGCTTGTGTTTGATTTTTGCTTCTGTTTCTAGTGTAAAAGGTTTTATGGAACCGTTTTAAAACCTTGATATTAGAAAGTCATCCTTGAGAGTTGTAACATTTTAATGAATATTGAAGCACTGAGCTATTTTATAGAATAAGTATTGGAGGGTAGGAGAGGGAAAACTGGGGACAAAAAACCCTGAACAATCAAAATCTTAAAGTTTGGTGCTCAACCCCTCTAAACCATTTTCAAACCACTTCTCTCATGTTTATTTTAGTACTTAAAATGTGTATTTAGGCAGAATCTAGATAGTACTAGATAGCAAATAGCAGGATACAAATAACTACTAATAAAATAGTACCAAGATATTTATAAAACATGTATAAATCATATAGCAAACAACAGAAAAAGGAATTGGATGAAATATCAGATAACATAGTAAGTATTTGCTAACTACAACTGTTTTTTTGATTTTGTGGGATTTTTTTTGTCCGATCTGTTTTACCAAATTCTCACAAATACTTTGCCAACAACACAGGAATTTTAAGACTGTAGAAAATAAACAGTATTTTCTCTTACGACCTACTTCTCCACAGTAATGGTAACAGATACACCTCAGATTATGTTCTAAGAACTAGATATAGCTAGAACGAGTGTATGAGTATTTCCAGTAGCAAGTAGTCACTAATATGCTATGTTGTGTGCTGCATTCATATTTTAGGTCATAAGAGAGTAAACATTTGGTTGAAATTAAATATGTCAAATAATACGTTGAAGTTGCCCTGAAGACTTTTTCCTCTCTCTTGTATTTATTGATTTTTTTAAAAAAAACCCTTACTTTAAAAAACCTTGACTATTCTATGAATTCTTTAATTACAGATTGCAACAAAAGATGGTGCACTTTAGAAAGTGGCTTTCTGAGCTACTATGAAAATGATAAAGCTACCACTCCTAACGGTATGATTGACATCAATGAAGTTATCTGTCTTGTAGTACACAAGACAGACTTCTTTTCAAATAGAGGGTAAGGTCCCAAAGTCATATTTCAATAAACAAACTCAGGTTTGTTCTGAGTTTTCGTAGCTGTTCATTTTTTCTTGAATTTTGAATATGCAATTTAGAAAAAAAGCTGAATTGTTTTATTTCACTTAAGAAATAAGCACTCTGTGATGTTTGGGGATTTTTAATTAATTTTTATAGAGATAGAGTGAATATGAATATAATTTAAAAGGGCAGCTTAAATTAGATACATCTGTTTCTTATTAAATCTGTAATGCATATTCTCAGTGCTTAAAAGGTCACGTGGTAATAAATCGAACAATTAATACCCATTTTTCTTTCTGTGATTGACCTCTGCCTCAAGCCAAAGCTCTTGCTTTGTTTCTTTCGTATAATAATGCAGCAGATTACAGTTCTCCACAATACTTTTGGATTTGGCCACAGAGATATTGGTCTTTGAAACCTGTTCTTTGTTCTGCAGCTGAGGACAACAGTGTAAGTGATGAACATTGTGTTAGTTTGAAGATAACATCTATTTATTTTTTTCTGGTTTGCTTTTCTTCTATAATTCTCACATATTCCATTTGCAAATTAAAAACATCACATGGAGATTGACCTAAATCTGAGTTGTATTCCAGAGATACTTCATTTCTTTAGGGCAACATTTTTGTTTAAATTATTCTTTGGATTTGTCTAATACACTCCATAACACTTCCTTTACATTTTTTCAATGTCTGTGTATGTATGTAAAATAAAAATATCTTTCTGCAGTATAATACTATAATGCTTCTAGTTAAAAACCAAAATTGTCTGCAAAGAAAGCATAGTCTATTCAGTAAGCTTCTCAAAAGGATAATGGGAATAAAGAACTTTCACTGCTACACAGGAGAGAAATCCTCTATAATCTTCTATAAACTATAGTAGAGGTGGCCTTCATTATTCTGCAGTAGCTTTGTGGTATCCAGAAAAAAAGAAAAAAAAATCACATTCTGCTTCTGTCCTCAAATCTGACTTATTACTATCTCCAAGTGGCTCTGTTTTAGGATGCCTAAATTAAATCATGTTGGCTATATACTTCACTCTTCACAACTTCCCATTGTGCTTTACCTGTGATTGGGTAGTTTTATAAGAAATTTTGATATTTGATGTATTACATTTGATATTTCATGTAGTTGAACAATTGGTCCTCAAAAATGCCTCTTCTATTAGTCAAAATTAAATGTTAATATAATTTTCAAAGTGGTTATTGAAAGTGACACAAATTACTCATGTTCAGTTCTCCACATTTAGACAAGTCTCAGTCTCCAGTATTGAAAGGAAAAAGTATAGTCCAACTATTTGGAATCTAGAGAGAGGGCACAGACGAAATCACACTATAAATTAGGGAACCATAATTTGTAAGTTAAAGACTGACCGTAAGTTCAACATGATATTTACTTTCCACATTCCTCACCAATTTGAACTGGTTTGCTTTTTCTTCTTTTACTATCCTTATCTGTGAATTAAAAATAGAAAAACAGAGTCCATCTGTTTAAGTAAAGGTATACTTTTTAAAAGAAAAAACCCAAGAATCTACCTTAAAAAAGCTTTTAAGAACTTCTTCAACTACAGCAACTTCAAGGCATACTCATATTCATCTTGGTGATGGTAGGTGATACAAGCAGTGGCAGTGACCACACATTTCACCCTAGCAGATTTGGGCTGTATGACAGGAAAAGCCTCCTCATTAGAGGGGTGGTGGAGGACAAGAACCGGTTGCTGAGAGAACTAGTACTCTCCATCCTTGATGGTTTTCAAGGCTTCTCATTGCTGTTCTAATCTATAGCTAGTGATAATCCCTTTTTAAGGAGATTAGAGCAAATGATATCTAAAAGTCCCTTTGAACCTACATTTCAACTCGTTTACAAGTTGTATAAATATTTATACTCATTCAGTGAGTTGGTCTGCTTATTTTAAAGAAAATATTTTGATTTCATCACAGAAATATACTTGCTCAGATCGCATGAACTTGCAGACACGAAAAATTCCCTGTGCATTTTTGATGACTATATGTAAACGTTTTTGTTAATTCTGGAATTGCTGAAAAAAACTATTATGCCATAGCCTCTAAACATATAGTATTGACCTGAAAAGTACTTTGATCATGTTCTATTATAAGGTACTCCATTATTAACTGGACTGTACTTGTAAGATTGGAGGAGAAATGCAGAGGAATTCCATTCCATATGTATGAAATAATGGAAAAATACAAAAATAAAACTCTTGTGTGTCTACTGTTATGAAGGCTAAATACAGCTGCCTTTTTTCTCTTGTTTGCTTTAGGGACATCTTTATCTTTGAAATCTACTTAATGTCAGAACGTGTTTTTCAGTTTGGAGCTGAAACTGCATATTCACAAAGAAAATGGACTTGGGCAATAGCTAAGGTAATACTGATAATTGTCTTTTCCAGTTAGGCCAGGAGCCTTTGCACAAAGAGTGAAGTGTCATTGTTAGCTTAAAATCCTCTCAGAAGCTATTCTTGATGACTACTGATTTATCTTGCGTGTAAATGTTTCTTGTGCAGCAGGAAGAAATAATTTCTGTGATTTAATGTTTGAAACAAGACAATAAAATAAAATGCAAAAGGAATTGAAGCAGCATTTTAATCGTGACCTTAAGAATATATTAAAGGTGCTCTAGTATAGAGACATATTCTATATGAATTTATTTCAGCGACGTTGTTTATGGTTGCAATTCTATTCTTTTATTTGCTGAAAGAGAATTCATAAGGTGATACCGTATTTTATACTGTAACAAATATTAGTAGTCACATTACTAAGTAAATTAATTGTAGTTTAAAAAGAAAAAATATTTGGAGAGTATGAAGGCAAAAAATATTAAACTTGATTTTGTATTTTAGATTTAGTGTAGATACGGGTTTATGAATGATATATCTGTAAGTCTTATTTTTTTACTGTGACCTTCATCCTTGAATCCTATAGACTTGCAATGTCTTGATTTTGTTTTTTAGGGGCAGAGGGTTTTTTTATTTCATCTGACTCACCCCATTTTCTTTGATAGCATTTTGTCCCCCCTGTGGCTGAGTCCTTGTTAGAGAGAGACTTTGAGCTGATTGGCCAGCTGTACTACAAGGATCGCCATAACCTGGATCAGTGGAGAAAAGGCTGGTTTGCCATAGAGAAGTCGAGCCTTTATTTTTGTCTTGAAATGGCGAATGCTGAAGAAGATTCCATGTATCTAAGAAGGTTGCAAGAACTAAGTAAGAATTTTGTTTAAGGTCTAGCATTCAGGAAATGTTCTGCAGGATTAATTCACTGTTAAGGATATTCTATTACATTTCAAAATAATAAACTTTGGGAAACTCAGTAACTATTCCTTCACATGAGCCAGATGTTCTTCCCACTCTTATCTAAATACGGAGTTGGTAAAATTCTGTCTTGTTTTTTTTTTTTTCCTGCTTTGTGGCACACGCTAGAGAAATTTTTCACAGCTTTATAATGAATGAAGGCAATTTTTGTTCCAGTTGCAGCAGTATCTTTCTTACAGGAATATAGAATTGAATAATAATATATAAACTTTTGGGATTATTGTCTTATAGTTTTGACAGGGCAGAAATACTCCCTGCAGAATGTGTTCTTGAGATAATTGACAGGTCTACTTTTAACATACTCAAATGTACTGGAAAAGGATAATTCTCTTGGAAAACTTTCATAGACTAACAGACTTTTCTTTTTTCTATTTTATTTTTTGGTCAATATCATGATGTGGAAGGATAATATTTATACAAATGGTCTTCTAAGACAAATTTTATATCATTGTTTGTAATTATGCTCTGAATCCTCTTGAAGCATATCTGCCCCACTTGTTTTCATATTGAGCAAGGCAATCGATTATGTAGGAAAGTAAATATAATTTGGGGTTTTATGTGAAAGCAACATAGGGAAGATAATTTAGTTCTTTATTTATGATCCTCTTTATAAGTGATGTCAGATTGTAGACTGTTTTACAGGAGCTTGCCTAAATGCCATTGGGCTTTCTATTCTTTATTTACTACCACCTTATATTTGCCATCAATAACACTGTGAAGGTGGTTTTTAATCAGGAATGGTTTTATGCCTCTAGCTGGCTTTTTAACTTGTGAATACTTTTTGATCTTGATTCAGAATTAAAAGATTAGGCAGCAGGAAAACTGTGATACTTATGATGAGGCAACTGTAATTACTTTTAACACAGTCATGTTAGCATCCAAAATCTGTGAATATCCCATGTATAAAATTAAAACAAATTTAACTTTCGGTTAAGAATTATTTTTGCTTGCATTTTTAAATATTAGCTGTATTTCTTGGAAATACTACGTATCTCTACTCCTATCTTTTCTTTGATTTCTGCTTTTCCCAAAATAAATTTGCTTCACTATTAATACTGATTTGTATAACTGAAACTTGACAAATAATGAAGTATTTGTGGAAGTGTAGTCACTTAGCTTCTTGATATTTGACTCAGTAAATGTAGATGATGCTAGGAGTACGTGTGGTACAAAACCAGCAGATAACATGCAATGTGTTTATTGAGCTTCACTGATATTCAGAATTTTACTATCTCTGGGAATTAGTTGAAATAAGATGTGGATTATATATAAGACATAAACTCTGAGAAATTAGCTTTTCAGAATTTTGAATTAGTAAGCAGGTTACATTTAATTTAGCATTTTTAGTATAGAGCACAATATAGTTTTATAAGCACTGTTACAGGAAACTATCCAGATGTATTTTCAGTATTATGTATAATGTGAGTGTTTTACAGGGTGCATTTTTTTAGTAGGAATAGCATAAGGCAACATAAAAATGGGTGGCAGTGATCTTCACAGTAAAACATAGAACTTGTGTTATGTTATTGTAAATATGTGCAGTGATTAGGGTGCAAATAAATTAATATATATATTTCTTTATAGTTTTGTATTAATTCTTCTTCTAAATGTATTGTGCTACTTTGTGGAGTTTTGTTTCTGTTATCAGCAGTGTTCTTTATTTGTAAAGTTTAACAACTCCATGCTCCTTCTGCCACTAAAGATCATTTTGAAAAAGCACATCTATGTGTATGTGCATGTATGTGTTTGTCTATATGTGTCTGTGTAGGTCATATGAGTGTGTATGTGTTTTGTTTTCAGCAACCAGTAGTGTGATGCAAAATGGAGAGAAAATAGATGTCCTGCTGCTCGTTGAAAAAGGAAGGTAAGATTCCCATCTGAATAAAGCTTTGATCTGTTTTTATATTGATATTTTAGAATTGTGTGTAAGTCCTGGAGTTTTTTCGCTTGGGGTTGTTAGGAAGAGAGTAAATTTGCAGACTTTTTAAATGAGGGAAAATCTTTGTGTATTAATTACATTTTATGTCTATGTCAGGAAATTCTAACAACCACTACTTAATTAAAAGCAGTTTTCCCACTGAGAAAATTATTCCCAGATTAGTCTGCCAATAATGGTTTCTTCAAAAGGACCTAACTTCTTTTACTGTGTAAAAAAAGAGTACCTCTTTGGAGCATTAACTACCTACTTCTCAATTTTTTAATCACTCTTATGTCTCAGAATTCTGTGCCTTATTCTATGTAGGTCAGGTTTGAGAGGATATGAATGAGTCCCCGGGTTAATCTTATTGTAACATCTGACCTCAGTTAACACCATACTAGCTAGGAAAAAACATACTTATGAAATAAACATGATCCATTCTGCTTCCAAGGTAATATTCTGTGGAGATGACTGTGTCATATTTATAGTGTTATGAGAGATTGAAACTTGAAATGAGGTAGGTTGTTTCTGCCTCATATATAGGTAAAAATTCAAAGTTGAGAGTAAAAATTATGGAAAATAATTTTTAGTTTGTAATAGATTGGGGCTTTTCTATTTCGATAATGGATTATTGGGTGTCTGTATAAGTAGTAGTACAATGTTTACACAGTCTCTTGAACAGCTGGCACACAAAAAATTCCCACAGATACCTTTGATATCTAATCGGGGTTGGAGTACTTTGTTAGAGAAATGCATTGTAACTTGTGAGTTAGGCTTTTTGGGTTTTTTTGCTTGTTTGTTTGGTGTTTTGTTTCTTTTGTTTTTTCTTTGATTGGGTTTTCTGTTTTGTTTTGGGGTTTGTTTTTTTTTTTTCTAAAGAAGCATATTGAAAGATGCAGCATTAAGTAAGCTACATACAGCAATCAGTGAATCAGAAGTTTCCTATTCAAAGTGTAGTCCAATAGGATGGATCTAAACCTTGCATTTAATTTCATGGGTATTAATGCTGAGCAAAACTCTTACCTCCAAGTCAGCGTTTATTTCATTATAATATTTCTGTCAAGTAAGGGCAAGTTTTCCCTGAACTACTTTAATGACTTAATGGAAATTCTGAACTATTTGAAAATAATTTCACCAGGGCCACTGACTGATTAATAGTGGCCATAAATATGTTTAATTTTTCTTCACTGAAGTCTGGCATAAATAATTTAAATGCATAGTGTTCACATTATCTTAACCATTAAAAGCCATATGGGTATGTAAGCTTTGGCATAGTGATTCTTGCTTAGGATATTACTCTAAAAAGTGTCCAGGTGTTCAATGCAGTTGCATGACATTGCATCTTAAAGCGATAAGCAATTTGATGTGTGTGTGTGTGTGTAAAATCATTAAGTATAAAATCACCTTTGTCTTTAGACTCAATTACTGTAAATGGAAATAGAGCCAGCAATCCTCCTTGAAACCCTAGATAAAGTAATAATACCTCTGACACATCATCAGCATCAAGTAAATGAAACATCACAGTTTCTAGTTTTTCTGTTTTGTCTGTCATTTTATATCAGTGCTTCTCTAATGTTAACTTTGGCTCAGATTGATTACTTGGAATAGACTCTATATAGCTGATGGCTTTCACGTTAATTTGTTAGTCACTTAAATGCAGGATAAATTATAAAATAGAAAAAAAAATTAGTATTGCAAGAATTATATAAAACAAGTATGATTTTTCCAGAATTAAGAAAAGTTTAGGGGAAAAGAAAGTGAACACCCCAAACCAAGGAAAAAAGCAAAAAACCAAAACCAAAAAAAAATCCATCTTTCTTTGCATGAAGACATAAATGTAGTCAATGTCTTATATCTTGTTGTTTCATTATGATAAATTATAAAAATTCCTTGAGAATTTTCTTACTGACTTTCCATTACTTACAAATATTTATGCCTCTTTTTCAAATCTGTCATTGGGTTGATTAATTAGGGAATTTACATGTATCATATATCTTTTTCTTTCATCCTTTTTTGTTGCATACTGTAGGCAAAAGAATGGCTTAAGTTGTTAAAAGTGGACTTTGCACCTAAGAGTGATTTCATATGCAAGTAAGCATTTTCAGAACTGTAAAAATTTCAAGTCTTCTGAAATAATTATAATCCAATAAACCTATGAAATCTTGATTATTAAAAAAATACTTAATATATTTGGATTATATATATTTAACATCATTCTGATCCATATTTACTCAGAAGAAGGATTTACATTTTGGCCTGTAATGTACATAATGTTATTTCTGCTTGTATAAAATACAAGAATTCAGAGACAATACTAGCAAAAAGCATGTGAGATTTTTCTGAAGTGTCTTAGACATGAATATAATCCCCTCCTACCCCTTCTTTTTTTTTTTTGCCCTCTTCCTTTACACTGTTTTCTATGTGACACCCTGCTGTCCATTTATTCCCTATCTGACATGTTCAGCTCAGAAATAAGAGGTGGTAATCATACTAGATATTGACAAGTAGTAGCATATCATGGGAGGCTGAACCACGCTAAAATATTTCCAAAACCAAAAGACTGCTTCACTTTTTAAGATTGTTTTCATTTTTGAAGATCAACATCCTTGCTAAATTTTGATGATTGTTCTAGACCACTTCTAACTCTACATTATTTTTTTTCAGATCAGTTAATGTTTGTGTTTGGGTATCTTTGCTGAAGTAAATTGCAGAGGAACACACTCTCTTTTATGGCACTTTTTGGTATTTTATTGCACTCTAGTCTCTACTGGAGTATATTGTCCGGGCTGTTGGAAATGTCTCAAGCTCAGTTGGAAGTCTTGGCTTCTTACAACAGTTTTATGCCACGATCAGATGATCATTCACTTCTTTTTGCATTCCACTTTCATAGTTGAAATATTGCTTGACTTTTTGCTGGAAGTGGCAAACCATTTTCCAGATTTCTGTGTTTGATGCTTCCCTTGGTCACATAGAGTTGTCCTCTCATTTGCTCCATATTCAGATTGTATTTTTTTTTCCTTGATCTCTCCTCCATATTTTTAAAATACCTGAAGTGATTGGTAATACTTGGTCTCCTATTGCCATCCAAACAGAAGTTGCATAGTAGATAAGTGAAATAGTTACTCCTGTCCACTTTGACAGAGGACAATATAGAGATTTGTACACTGAAGAGAGGAAAGCTGTCTGTAAATAGCTGTACACAGTAGTTTTTAAATATATTGTCTATATATAGATAATTTAATGTAAAATCTAATGCTACACTTTAAGGAAACACAGTTGTGCAGACAATTCAGTTTCAATTCTTTCCTATTTTTTTCTGTAATAATCTAAGTTCTCTTTTAGGTGTCAGTGAATGTTTTCAGACCATACTGTAATCCAGATGGTGCTTTTTTTCCCCCCTGTTATGCTTCTCTTGTAGTTAGCTCTTTCTTATTATGGATAATAAACCTTCCCTACATACTGGCACAATTTCTTTATGGCAATGGTTCGTTAATTACAATGCTTTCTTAACCCTTTGATGATAGCAGTAATTTTTCTCATAAAATGCAGCTAAGGGCACAAAATTCTAGAATGCAGGATTAATCTAAACATAAGACTCAGAAGGAAAGACTTGTGCTTCCAGTATGATGTGCTGGATTTAAGCCATATCCTTCAAAGAAATATTGCTGACCTTCTTTAGATGTAACAGTAATTATTAGTGGACTTTCCATGCTTTAACTGCAATTTTATTTTCCAATAAAAAATAAATACACACCATAGTGATGTGTATCTTCTTAGTACCTCCACAGCTTCTGAAATTTTAGAATTTTAGAAAATTTAGAGAAAATTATCTTGGTAGTTCTGATATGTTTTTTCTAATGTGATGCATTGAGAGGAAGATGGAAAGATCTGTAGAATACAAGGTGATTTCTTCCACACAGTTTAGGTAATTCATATATGACAACAGTTGATTGACAGGAACATGATTTAGACTTCAGTATCTCTGTGAAAAATACTGATAAGTTTATATGACCTTTGAAGTTCAAAACTATATTTTCTCTCTGCTCCTATGGTACCAATTCATTTATATGCAGCAGAGTTGCCCTTTTCTTGTTTAGCAGTAATAATATTTTCACTTTAGACTATGCCGCATCCTGTATATTTCATAATGCTTTAGATAAAAAAAATAATCTGAGACTTCCATTTATCCTTTTGCATAATACCATAATATGAATCCTGCTGTTCTTCAGGGAAAATAAAAACACTGTAATATGCATATATGTGTGCATCTCTTCTGTTGGGAAGCACTATAAATCTTTTATAAATTGTAGTCCTGACCTCTTCTGATCTGTGAATAATAATACTAAAGGAGTAGAGTCTCATACACTGTCAAACTTTTTTCCGCTCAGTTCAAACTTTTTACTTCCCTTAAATGTATGGCAGCAATACTAGAGAATGTTAGGATGATGTGTTTTTAGAAAGTCGTTGATTAAGAACTACCTGTTCTGACAGGTCTTAAGAAAAAGGTCGAAAACATTGAATTGAGCACACTCACTTTGGTGCAAAAATATGACAGCTTTATGCAATTTATTGGGTTTTTTCTTAGTGGAAGAGAGAGACTGTGTTTCTACTAGCCAGGCATGTAGTTAACGTGATTAACATGACTTAGGCAGTCATGAAGTAAAGACTTCTTGAAAAGGGGCTTCAATAAGATTAAATATTTTAGTGCCATCTACTGTGCTCTTGAATGGCTTAGTCTGTATGGTGGATCCTGTGTCTGTGCATGTAATACATTGACTGCATCCTAACTTCCTACGAAGGTAGGAATGCTAGAATGGAAACATTTATAAAAACAAAATTGAAAGATACTAATTAAAAAAAAAAAAAAGAAATTAGGTATTCCCTCATTATATAAAATACTTGGGTTTTTTCTTTTCTAAATTAAATAATCAAAATAAATGTTTGTTTCTGTTTTGTTGAAAGTGTTTTCATAGAAGTTCAGTAGAACATTTTAACTTTGTCATTAGCAAATAAGTTGTCATTAGAGAAAACAGATCCCTGACATTTCTTTCATGGAAGACTAAGAGCATGTAAGTAGAAAAGTTTGGTTGCCATTTTAACTCTTTAAGAAGTTGTTTATCACATACATGCATATGGATGGACATACACTCTCAAACTTTTCCATTTTAGTAGGAGGGAAGTTCAGTATGTCTCAGCTACCCTACAGAAGAGGAGGAATGGTGGGTGTATGTGGTGTGCAGGGGTGTGAATAGAAAAGAAGGAAAGCTTTTGCAATATTGAAAGTTGTCTCTAAATCTGTTTCCTGCTTAACTGTGGCTTGGACATATGAATGCAGAATGTAGGAGCAAGACTGAAGAAGAGTAATTAAAATGTTGGCTGGTTCTTTCAAAGGTTTGTGACAGTGTTTGTGGATCTTCTTTTATTTATAGTGGCAATGCTAGTATGAATGTAGCTGGGGAAAAAAAAGCTGTAACAATATACCACCATCACAGCTTTATGTGGTGGAAGGTGCCTTGATGTCTTACTTCAAGTTTTTTTCTATTTTTTTTTTTTTTTACCCAGACGTCTGTTTTATTGCTGTAGTACAATAACATATATTTTTTTATTTCTTTCCCAAAATCAAAATATTTTTATACTTTTCAGAACTCTATACATCCATGGCCATACAAAGATGGATTTCATGGTCTGGTATACTGCAATAGAAAAAGCAGCAGGTACAGATGGTAATGCATTACAAGATCAGCAGCTCAGCAAAAATGATGTTCCTATTATAGTGAACAGCTGTATAGCATTCGTTACACAGTATGGTAAGTATAGTGGATTTTATTCAACCTAAGATCACATGTATATTACCGAAGCCTACCCCGTATCAGATCTCATTGAATGAGTCTATTTATTAGTTAAAGTAAAACCATACCCCTCAATAGCCTTGCCACTCTTTGATGCGATAGTGAAGTACACTACCACACATTGGAGAACACACAGTTTGGGGAAATACAACTTGGTAGGTTCCCTTTATAAACACCTTCCTATTCTAAATATTGCCTTCTTTGCCTTATGTAACTCAGCCTTGGGGTCCAGTGCAGACATCTCAGACCTGAAAAAAGCTCTGTGAACCAGGAAAAGCACGGCCTTAACTGGTCAGCACATCTTCTGGGAAACTGATATTAACCATGGAGTTAAGTTCAGTCTTAGACTGCTGGTTTTTCAGTGTTTCTTCAGTGTAAGGATATATTGTCAGTTACCATTTGTTTAAGTAAATTTTGCCAGCATAATTTTCCATAGCATTAGGTCATACGCAGATGATGTTTGTGTCCTTTTACTGCTGCAAATTCATCAGTTTTCTTCTGAAATGCTAAATACATATCAACACTGTACCAATCTGTCTTTGGGATAAATGTGTTTGTAACCTCTGTCAGTATGAGAGCACCTAATTTATATTTGAGCAGTTGAAGTTTAACTAAGTAGCCTCTGAATATGGCAACACTGCATTATGGTAAATAGTTGTATTGGGGTTACAACTATTGCCTAAAACTAAGAAAACTGTTTTGGTTAAGTTATTTTGTAATCATTAGTAATAGGAGTTATTCCAAATATAGTTTACATCATTTCATGCATTGACATGTTGTTAAAGGAGGGTAATTATATGTGCCACTTAGAACAATTTGTGTATGGTAAATTAAAATTTGATTTCCTAGTGTGTCAAATAAAGTCTTTATTGAAAATGTGTTTTTTCAGGATCAGCATTACTGTGCGTTAAACTGTTCATTTGAATGCTGAAGGAATTATTATTATGCATTACTTGCATATATACATTTTTTTTTTGGTCACCATTGTAAAGGTTTTGACTTTAGCTGTAGTCCACAGAAGACAGATGCTGTCAGGTTCCATGGTTGTTCCTGACAGTAACAACACAAAGGCAATATCAAATGAAAATGCTTGTGGGCATTACAAGAAAGGTGAATTCTAAGAACATAAGGCATGATTTCATAGGTTTTGACAGAGTACTTAATTTAACAGGTACATAAGAAAAGCAGGAAGCAGGGTTTTATGTAAAGTACCGTCCTCTTTCAAGAAATGTGAATGTGGAAACACCCCTACAAAGAGAATAGGACTGCATATTTATGAAAAACTTACACAAGGTTTAAAATTCAAACGTTTTGACTTCTCTCATATGCAATGATTGAAGGGAGTCTTGACTTTGGTTTAGGCTATAAATTTTCTTTTAAGTTGACTTTGGTGGTTTTAGTTGTTAAATACAAGAATAGTGACTGTCTGATGTCTTTCAGAACATGAGAAAAATCAGAAAAAAGGAATACTTTCTACTAATCTTGAGGCTTTAAAGAATAAAATATTTCAGGGTGATTGAATGCCATAATACTTTGAGTCCTAAGCTGAGTTCATCAATAGGGTAATAAAATAATGGGAGTTTTGCTCCTGAAAGCAACTATGTTTTATGTGTAATACAATACTGATCATCAAAACTTCTTTTCTTTACTGCGCCTTTTGAAAGTAGTGTTTTAGGAAGTCCTGAGGATATTTGGTGATTTGAATTTCCTCTAAAGTACTCCTGAAATTGTGATCTCAGGCTTGCTTAATATTATGATGTGTATTTTTGCAAAGAGATCTAGACGGGTGTAAACAGACTTGGTAGTGTTTTTACTAACAAAGTAAGTATGTGCAAAATCAGAGTGATTTTGGTGGGAATTACAACATGTTTGGCAACCACATATGCTTTTCATATAATGATGTTTGGAATTTTTAAAAGAATACTTGATTTTACATTCACTTATTTTTCTATCCTGTATTTCTGTACCTTAGGTTTAGGTAGTAAGCAGATCTACCTTAAGAGTGGTGACTCTTCCAATGTGGCTGAACTGCTGGAAAGCTTCAAGAAAGACGCAAGGAATGTTAAGCTAAGAGCAGGAAAACATCAGCTTGAAGATGTGACTGATGTACTGAAAAGTTTTCTTTCTCAAATAGATGATGCACTTCTCACTAAAGAACTTTACCCATTCTGGATCTCTGCATTAGGTAATGTATTCAATAAGACTTAATACAAAAAAAGAGTTGTATGTATAATTTCAGTATCAAATGTCAGGGGATTGTTAGTTAGTTGCCCTGTGTCAACTGTGCTGTTTAATAATCAACCCAATAATTGTAGTGTGGACAAAAAATATTTGGAGTGTGGCTACAACAGACTTATGTCAATCAGAGATAATTGTATTGCCTTTAAGGAAAACAAAATAATAATAACAAAAAGCAATGTTTACCTGACAATACATTGTAAACAGTAGACCAATATTGTCCTATGTCAGAGATGAATCAGCCAAAGTAAAAAGTGATGATTTACATGTTATAGAAGCATGACAAACGAACATTCAGAAATAGGCGCATGTTAGATTAGGAGAAAATCGTGTACTCTGTCTTTTGACCATATGTAGTTAAAAATGGCAAAATATTGATGCTATCATCTGCATGATACTTAAATGACGGTCTTGCTGCCTAAATTTTTCCTGTATTTTTTATGAACATTCAGACAAATGAACATTCAGACAAACGAACATTCATGGAGAGTGCTTTAGGTAACAGGTTACTTGGGTTTTTTTTCCTTAGAAATGTTAAACTGAATTTGAAAGAAAATATAAATGACTTTCTGTTACTGGAGATTGGGATGTATTTAAAACATGACAGTGTGTGACTCTGTATGGTTAGGAGCAGAACTATGAGATTACTAATACATTACTCAGTTACTCATTACATTGTGATGGTTTTTATATTGTTCTTTCAAAATATCTGTAGTTCTATTTATTTCTATATTTAATATTTATAAACTGCAAGAAACCAATGGTCTCCCTATGAAACTGTGCTATAAAATTGCAGTTGATGCATAGCAAGAAAAGATGCATAGGAAAAGCTAAGATAGAACATCAATTTCTACATGAATGCACAGGAAAGATATAGGTATATTTACTGTGTGGTGAGTTTTGTCTTTAAAAAAAAGCATATTCATCCCTGATTTTGTTTAAGTTCAAACATATGGAGAGTGCTTTATTATGAACCACTAGAAGTTCAGGAAATTCAAGTATTATCAGTATTACACATTTTGACCTTTAACCTCAATTTGAGCAAACTAGAGGAAAGACTATTAAGAATTTATTCACTTACCACAAGATTCATCTCATCAGAAATCAGAAAAATCTGTGGTCATTTAGATTTAAGATAACTTCTTTTAAATGATGTTATAGTGATTCCACTTCCTGATATGCACATGGGGCTAAAATTCTGCTTCAGCTTTACAGCAGGGAATCCTGTCTGGTTATAGTTAAGTGATACTGAAAGTACTTGTGGGAAGACTAAAACATTTAGGAAGATAGAGTAAAAGACCTTTGAAGTGTTGTTTTGTTGTTTTTTTTTTTTCCTTCTAATTACCAAAGAAATCAAAACATAGTGCAGTAGTTAGTGGAGAGCACTAGCAATAAGCTGGAAGAGATGAGATTGAAGATATTAACTTTGTTTATGTGCTGAGGAGGAGCATGCTCTGTAGTATCTATGTAGTACAGGGAGGCAGACTTGAGAGCTGTGGCTGTGTCTCAGATACTGCCATTCCCAAGGCTGGAATTCCTGTCATCGACCATGCCATTGTTCAGCTATGTGTAACTTTGTATAACTTATTCACCAGCCCTTCCCCTTTGCTCTCCTCTTATCAGTCTTGTATAATTGGTCTTCAAAATGGGCCATGAGACACTTTTCCAGTAAAAATTTAAAATATGAAAAAGTCTTCTCCTTTCTCATTTCTGGGAACTCTTAGAAGTATGTTTGCCCTGGTGCATACACAGATCCACTCATACATGTGTACGCACAAGCTACAGATTAAATATACTTTGAGAGGAAAAGCAATTGGTATTCTGGGTTTTAACCTTAAACTGTAGCAAATGATGCTTGTATATAGAACTGCCCCTCTTTGTTGCTGTTTCGCTGAACTGGTATACAATAATAGAGTTTTTTAAGAGCAGATTGTCAGCACTGCCTTTATGAAGTAGAGTTTGGTTGGGTAAATAGTAATTTTAAAGGACTAGATGATGCTGTTATAGTTAATGAGAACTGCTTTGGTGTGCATTATTATTAATGCTCAATCATTATTATTTTCTGGCAGATACACAGAATGAAAAGGAACGTGTGAGGAAGTATGGAGCTTTTATTCATTCACTTCCACCAGTCAATAGAGCAACTTTGGCTGCTTTAATTGAACATCTTTACAGGTCATTGCAAATAATGCATTGTAGTAGAGAAATTCTTGTAATGTGTTCTCAATATAACTCTACCATATATGGAATGTGGCTTGTTTCATTAACAAGTAATCACAAAAGCTTACCTAGTTGCGACAATTAATTACATTTGAATCCCTTTAATGGATAATGTGTTTTTCCTTTGGTTGTAATTTTAGCAGTAGGTATCTATAAAAATCAATGGATTAGAACAGCCTTACAGTGAGCGAGGGCTGCCAGTGTATGTGTCCAAGTAGGGTAATTTTTGATGTAGCTTTTTAATACAATCTCATTTTACTCCACTCAGCTAGTCTTCCAGAGGATTGTTGCAAATGGCTCTTGAAATTAAAAGATTTTTTTCAGTGAAAATATCCTTCTCTGCAATCTTTTTTTCACATAATAACTTGAGAATTGCCTGTCCTTTCTGTTTTTCATCAGTGCTTCATTTTACAAGATAGGTAGTGGTAGAGAATATCCAAAATACAAACTTGTTTAAGCACCGAAGGTCATGTCTTATTCCTAGATCAAATAAGGAGCAGAAAATATATAAAAAGTATGTGATTGAGTGGTTCTAATATTACTGGTCTATAGTGTATTATATCATCTATTGAACAAGTCAAATTATATTTCTGGTAAATTGTAGTGGGTAGAGAATGTGTAGAAAATTCTCTTTACAGAATGCTGTTTAAAAATTAAGTTACATAGCAGATGTCATTTAAAAACTATTTATGTTATTATGAAATTAATTGGTGCCGTTATTGCAAAAAAGATTATAGTATGTATTGTGTTTAAAGATATTTCTAAACATATCCAGTTTGGAGATATTAATATGTTGTTGTGTCTGTTCTGAAAGTAGTTTGAATTCATGTGTATAACAGCCAAAATTCTGCTGTGCTTTAAAGGATTTGCTTCTAAAAGAGGAGACATATAGAACTGATATGAACACTTTACCATAGGTATAGGAACTTAATTTCTTTTCACATTTTGTTTGATCTTAGATCATAAGTTCGTAGGATATACTTCTTTGCATAACACAGTGAAACTCTATTTAGCATTGGTATGGCCTCACCTGAGTACTGTGTGCAGTTCTGCTGTCTGCAATTTATGGATGTTCAGTTCTTTGAATGTATCCAGGGGAAGGCAACAAAGCTGGTGAGAGGGCTGGAGGGAATGGCATGTGGGGATCGCCTGAGGACTTTAGGCTTGTCTAGTTTGGAAAAAAGGAGTTTGAGGGGTGATGTCACTGCTCTGCACTTCTTCCTGAGGAGGGGAAGTGGAAAGTGCTGATCTCTTCTCCCTCATATGCAGTAATAAATGGAAATGGTTCAAAGCTGCATCCAGAGAGGTTCAGACTTGTCCCTAGGAGGCATTTCTTTACTGAGGGAGTGGCCAAACACTGTAACAGGCTTCTTAGAGGGATGGTCAATGCCCCAACCCTCTCAGTGTTTAACAGGTGTTTGGACAGTGCCCTCAGCAACATGCTGTAAGTTTTGGTCAGTCCTTACGTGATCAAGAAGTTGGACTAGATGATGATTGTAGGTCTTTTCCAACTCAACTATTCTATTCTGGTTTTATTCTTTGTAACTCTAAATAATTTTGGTATCACTTGAAATGCAGTTAGAAAGTTTTCATTTCTGTAATGAAAGACAAAGAATATAAAGAAATATAAAATAAATAATAGTAAAGGTTTTCATTTTGTTTAAGGGAGCTATTATTTTCAGACAATTAAAGAAACAATGAAACCTTCTAAATATGTTTACTTTTCCTTCAACAGGGTACAGAAGTGTTCTGAAATTAATCATATGAACCCTCACAATTTAGCCATGGTGTTTTCCTCATGCTTATTTCAAACTAAAGGCCAAACTAGTGAAGAAGTCAATGTAATTGAAGATCTAATTAAAAATTACGTGCAACTTTTTCATGTAGGTATCTTTATGTAAAAGTGTCCTAATTGCTCAGTTGCTAGAAATGCTAAAATATAGAAACTTCTTAAAAATGATCTTGCTATTGGTTAAATGATCTGAGGATTTGCAGGATTTTTAAACTCTTAATTCAGTGGATGTTGTTCTTGTCCTGCTTTAAATTTTATTTCCCAGCTAGCTTAATCTGTGTAGGAAAGACTATTTATGTGAACTACTGTTTTCCAAAATGGTGCACATTCTTCTTGCCATCAACAGTTTATTAAATTTAAGAAAATTTTATGATTATGGCTATTAAAAATAATACATCTAATAAAATTTTATGGGCCTGATCAGAACTGAAGTGTGGAAGGATTTTGTGTTCTTAGTCTCTGAGCTGTGATTGCCATGTATTTTGTTCCTTTGATCTAGAAAGAATCTTTAATGCAATAGGATAGAAAAGATACTACTCACAGCAATTCCTATTTGGCATTTTGATTTAGAGTTTACTGTGCCACTATAACATTGTTTCACAGTTTTTCATGGATTCCTCTCTGTTTTAAAATTTATTTCAAAAAAGTTTATAATAATGAATCTCATCAATGAAGAGCTGTTTCTGACTGATAGAATATTTTGCATAGCTGCTTCTATAAGAACATGATTGGCAGTATTGGTAATTGTTACAATATTTATTATTTATTGATCAAGTATTATTCATTTTAAACAGATAAATGAAGACCAGGTCAAACAAATGGATATAGAGAACAGCTTTATTACCAAGTGGAAAGACACTCAGGTAAGTGGCAAATATCAATTGGTGTGAGAATAATTTCAACAAAGACCATTTTATTGTTTGCAGGGTTTTTATACCTAGATTTCTAGAAGTAAATTTGTAAGTTTGTGTTGTGATAAGTGTTGTTAACTTCAGAGGTGAGGGAAATAAACTGAAATGAAAGAGGAGGCATAGGCTGATAAAGTAAAACAGTTCTGTGTAAAGCATCCTTTGGAATTATGTTCTGGTCCAAGCACTGAGATAACTTACAGGTTGTTACATGCTTTTACTATGCTTCATAAATTGTATTAGAAGGAAATAGTCAACATTTGCAAGTGCAAGAGTGATGTCCTCCGTATTTTATTTTTTTTTAAATTTTAAACATGCATATTAAATACCTTCTAGTGTGTATTAGCTTTTATTATTTCATGAACTTTGAGTATACATGGTCTCTATTAGAGCTACACCACTGCTTTGAGTTTTAAAACATCTGAATCTTCAGTCTCATCCTGTTTTGCGACCACTTCTAGAACCCCGAGGCACAAATATTATTTATGGAAGCTTCGGACACATACTGACAGTCAAATAGTGAACTTTAGGACACAATATGAGAAAATGGGAGATCTTATGCCACTTATTGTGATCTTAAGTTCCAGTTCTACTTGTAAGAACTTTTGAATCATTTCAGCGTTGTAAGAAACAGCAAAGTGATACCATGTTTCACTGCCTGAATTGTATTTCCGTCCAATCCTAATTATAGCAAAAATACACTAAGCTTCGTAACACTACCAAGGTGGGTAAACTAAAAGAGGTAAAATGAGATGTAGGGAGCTTAAAAGCTTTTACAGAAATCTAAAGTAGTGGGAGTAGTGGAGGAGAAGCTTTCAGTGATTTTTGGAGTTTACAGGGCTTTAGAAAACGATAGTAAGCTAGCAAAGAAAAATCTGTAATGCTGTCTCTGTTGGCTGCCTTCCTGCTTCCAGCAACACTTTTGTGGTAGCTTGTAAGCCACAATTAAGAAGACAGGGTCTTGCAAATACATGTTGAAATTGCGTGTTCTGTGAATTGCTTACTGTAATGGCTCTCTGTCAGTGTGCATAGTAGAATGTCCATTTCCTCCTTTGTCTGGTGGGGAGTGACCAAGTTACTGAGAAATAATTTGAAGTTTATTTCTAATGTCTGTCTAGCAGAATGGAAATATCTACCAATAAGTAGGCACATAAAAAAATAGCCAAAAAATCCCCCAGATTTTATATGATAGAATCATAGAGTATACTGAGTTGGAAGGCACCCATCCAGATCCTGGTGCCCAGTTTCTGGCCTTGCACAGGACACCCCAAGAGTCACACCATGTGCCTGAGAGCATTGTCTAAACACTTCTTGAACTCTGTCAGGCTTGGAGCTGTGATCACTTCCCTGGAGAGCCTGTTCCAGCACCCAGCCACCCTATGGGTGAAAAACATTTTCCTTATATCCAACCTACACCTCCCCTGACTCAGCTTCATGCTGTTTTCTCAAGTCCTGTCACTGATCACGAGAGTGAAGAGGTTGGTACCTGCTCCTCCACTTCCCTTCATGAGGAACTTGTAGACTGTGATGAGGTCTCCCCTCAGTCTTCTCTTCTTCAGGCTGAACAAACCAAGTGACCTCAGCTACTTCCCCTCAGGCTTCCCCTCCAATTCCTTCACCATCCTTGTGGCCCTCCTTTGGACACTCTCTGGTACCTTCATATCTTTCTTATATTGTGGTTCCCAAAACTGCACACAATATTCAAGGTGAGACTGCACTAGTGCAGAGCAGAGTGGGACAATCACCTCCCTTGGCCAGCTGGTGATGCTTTGCCTGATGTCCCCCAGGACACAATTGGTCCTCCTGGTTGCCAGGGCACTGCTGACTCATATTCGACTTGCCATCAACCAGGATTCCCTTTTCACAGTGCTGCCCTCCAGTCTCTTGTTCCCTAGTCTATATACACAACCAGGAGTGCCCCATGCCAGGTGCACATCCAGCACTTTCCTTTTTTGAGCCTGATATTATTGGGCCTCTCTGCCCTTGAGGGTGTCAACAGCTCCTCCTGATTTAGTGTTGTTGGCAAATTTAGTATTTCTTCAAGTCCCCTGTTCAGGTTGGCAAATTTAGTATTTCTTCAAGTCCCCTGTTCAGGTTGTTAATAAATATGTTAGAGAGAACTGGGACTAGGATGGAGCCCTGCAGAACTCCACATGAGTGGACTCTAGTCTGATGTCATCTCAATCACTATAACTCTTTGTGCCAGACCTATGAGCCAGTTCCTCACCCGTAGTGTAACATGGTTATTCAGCTGTATGTTGGGCATTTTGTCCAGAAGGATACTGTGAGAGACAGTATCAAAAGCTTTGCTGAAGTCCAAAATGATTGTATCTACTGGCTTTCCTAAATCAACTAGGTGGGTTACCCTGTCATAGGAGGAAATCGAGTTCAACAAGCAGGGCTTCCTCTGGGTGAAGCTGTGATGGTTGTAACTGATGACTGCATTGTCTTTCAGATGTTTTTCAGCACTTCCCAGAATAATCTTTTCCATGATTTTACCAGGCACTGAAGCGAGACTGACAGGTCTGTAGTTTCCAGGGTCCTTCTTCTTGCCCTTCTTGAAAATCAGAACAATTTTTACCACCTTCCAGTCAGCTTGGGAATCCTCTCTGTATTTCCAAGATCACTCAAAAATCATTGAGAGAGGCTTTGTAATGACATCAGCCAGCTCTTTGAGAATTCTTATATGAATCCCATAAGGCCCCATAGATTTTTGGGTATCCAGCTGGAGCAACAGATCCTGCACAATTTCAGGGTTGACTGAGAGTTGATCATTCATGCAGTCATGGTCCTCCAGCTCAGTGTCCTTAGCCACCTTGGTCCATCATCTATGTTGAAGACAGAGGCAAAGAATGTGTTAAACACATTGTCTCTGTCCCTGTTTGTGAGGTGACCATCCTCATCCTTATTTTATTTCTACACTGCTTTTTTTCCCATTAATATATTTGAAAAAACTGTTTTTTATTGTCCCCCACATTTCTGGGCAGCTTCAACTTTGGCCATGTGAATTTTCTCCCTGCAGTAGCAAGTAATATGTCTGAATTCTTCCCATGTCACTTCACTTCACTTCCATTGGGCATACACCTTCCTCTGTGTCTTATTTCTGAGAGAAGATCCCTGCTCAGCCAAGCTGGCCTTCTGCCTCGTCTGCTCAACTTCTGACATTTAGGAATTGCCTGTTCCTGTAGCCTTAGAAGATGATGTTTGAAAAGTGACTAGCACTTTTTTTTTTTTGTACCTACAAAAGCATTTTTCCATGGGACATTACTTAGTAGTTCCCTGACCAGCCTGAATTCTGCTCTCCTCATGTCCACAGCTGAAATTTTGCTGGCCCTTTTCCTCCTGATAGCAGAGATTTTAAACTCAATCGCTTCATGATTACTCTGGCCAAGACAGTCTCCAATTTCCATGTCAGTCATGAGATCCACTCTGTTGACAGCAGCAGGTCAAGGAGGGCATCTTTCCAAGTTGGCTCCCTTGTGGACTTTATGGACCTGCTTCTTAAAGTTATCATCTGGGTTTTTTAGTAACCTTCTGGCTTTGGTTGTTACAGCTGTGTGATCCTCTCAGTTAATTTCTGACAAGTTGAATTCCCCCATAAGGACAAGGACAGTTGACTTGGAAGTGTCCCTTAGTTCCTCATAGAATAATTTGTTGGCAGCATCATCCTGGCCAGGAGGTCTATAGTAGACTCCCATGTGAGATATCTGCATTATTTGTTTGTACCTTGATTCTTACCCACAGGCTCTCAACTTGTGCCATTGCCAACTGTGAGGTCCATACATTCTAACCCTTCCATTGCACACAATGCCCCTCCTCGCACTGGGGTATTTAAAAATTGTGTATCTGAAGTGATTCTGGATTTCTACTTGGAAAATATGAATTCATAATATTCAGTACATGTTTTCACAACCTGTTATGAGAAAAATAGTAGTTGAGCTGCTGGTTTTATTTAATTATTCTTAATTAATACTGCATTTGAGGAAATCATAAAATGCTGAGTTTGAGTTAGAAAATGTTTTTGGACCTTATCAAATCTTTAGTATCTCTGCTGTGTGGCATTCCCTGGGAAAAGAGCCACTAGATAGCAAAAATGACCTGAGAAGACCGTAAGTTGTTTGGGAGCACTTGCCCAAGAGATAATGGAATTTGACTTTTTAGCTTTCTAAACATGTGATGGACATTGGAAAGAAATGTCTATGGAAATGGAGTTTGTTTCAGTTTGGGTGTTGGTTAATAAATTGAAGTTTGAACTGCTTTTAAGGATGAGGACTGCATTCTTTCTGTTATGTCAACCTATTACCCTTGAAATAACAACTAAGGGAGTCCTCAAGAGCCTGACTGTCATCTGTGGAACATTTTCTATTTGTTTTGTTTGTTTGTTTGTTTCAGTTTGGGTGTTTTTGTTTGTTTGGGAGAGTTTCTGTTTGTTTAGGGGGTTTTATTTGTTTGGGGGCATTGATTTGTTTCTTGTTTGTTTGTTTGTTAATTTTTCTAGCAGACTTGATTAATGTAACTAGTGTTTCATTTAAAAGCATATTTTCCTGAAGCTTCATATGCATATAACATATGAAATGCATTGATGTCTAATGCCTAGTACCTACCTCTTCAGTGCAGAAGAAATTGCTTTGTATTATTTCAAAGTTTTTACTGCCTGAAGCCCACTGATTCTTCTATGTGGTTAGAAGATTGTTTGGAGGTTTTATGTATAACTGTTTCTCTGGAAGAATTCTACTATGCATGGTGTTATTAGTAGGTTTTGCTGAGGGAATATGTTAGAGCCAAACTTGGACTAACACAAACTGCTTTTGAAAAAGATTGACCATCATTGTTATATTTTACAATTATAATCTCTGTCGTGAGTATATAGTGCATATTAATCATAATTTCAGAACACTAGATTTTATGGATGGATACACTCTACATTCTACCAGACTTGGAACTTTCATGATTACAGATTCATGAATTTTGTGGTTTATTGAAGCAACAGAAATACAGGTTCGAAATTGCTGTTGATAAATGCACTTACTGCATCAGTGCCAAATGTACTAAAGCTAGCAACTGACTAACTAAGTTTAGTTAGCAATTTAAGGTAAATTAAAAAATTCAGCTTTGCACTAAACTTAACTTTACCGTTATTTAAGCTTAAACCCATCCCTGCTTTGGGAAGGAGAGAGGAGCAAACCCATTGACTTGTCCCTGGAGAAGAGTTGTTTCCTCTAAAACAAAGGATTCCAGATATCAAACTTGTATTTTTAGGAGAAGTGGAGGTGGGACTGTAGTAAAATATAACTGGTAACCTGTTACTGCCATCATGGATGACAGGGCAGCCACTTTCTCATTTTCATATTGGTGGGTGTATTTTTTCATATGTAAATATGAAGTAATGAGGGTTTTGGTTACCTTTGATCAGGCTGTTATAAGACCTGTGGTTGAATCAAAGGCAGAAGAGAACCATGACACTTCACCATCACTTCATTGTCCACACAGCTGAGGCAGCTGTAAAGGCCATCTGACCTTTGCTTGCAGCATGTTACAACCATGCATCATCTCCTCCTTAAAGGACCAAGTTTATCCAGTTATGCATGGTTAAAGGGGAGTGAGGCTTACATCTCCATACACAGGTGTGGGTGCTCATCTGTGCTTCACTGAAGCATTGGGCCGTGAGGCCTCTTCTTCACCCCGGACACCGTGCCATTGTTAAGTTGTGCTCAAGCCAGATGGCTTGAGCTAAGGTGGCTCAGCACACATTCTGGCTCAACCAGACTCTTCTGTTCTCCACAGCAGTTTTCTGCAGGTGTCCAATTAATGGTAAAACTGCTGACATGATGCAACTGAGTGACCTAACAGCATCATTGTAATCATGTAAACATCATGGGTAATTGGCAATTTCGGCCTCAAGCAGCTACGATTAAGAACTGTAAGAATTCTTTACATTTAACAACTGATAGTCTGACATCATTGCATTCAAAATGTGTGCATATTTATGGAAAAATCAGTGATGTGTATATTTAATACATTGGAATATACGGGTTGCCACAGTAGTATTATCTCCAGTGATGCAGAGTGTTCAAGGAAGAAAAAACTGGACCGAATTTCTGCTGAAAAACTGGAAGTTCACATGTCTGAAATGTCACTGAAGTTCTTTTCCAGGTGGCACTTCATTAGCCACTCTTTATTCTCTGTCCACCATACACTTATGCCAGCTGTTGCTGTAATTTACATCACATTTTCTCTCCATACGGTTGTTTCCATGAGCCCAGTGGAAATCATGTGTCAGCTTCATTCTTATTTTCAACCTTTTTCTGTAATATCATCTGAAAAGCAAATTTTACAACTAAATGAGCTTTTTTGAGTCCGTGCTACTATAATTAAGCAGCTTTCTTCAAACTAGCTTTGTAATGTTTTTCCTCACAAATGTTTCCATTAGTTTTCTATTCTCAAAGGCTAAACTAACTTAGAAGTTACTGTTCTTCAGAATGTTAATCTTGTTTAAAATTCAGCACGGCCATTTATTTTTCTATAAAAATGTAGCTTTAGCTTCTGTAAATTAGTCAGAATGGATCCCAAGGCTCGACTGGTTATATCTGTTTCTCTATACTTTTCTTAACCTCTTCCTTTCTTTGTAGCACTATATAAATACGTAGCATCACTATCAGTGCTTTTCTCAAAATAAAAACACAATTCTTATTCTTTGTGTTAATTCAATTAATAATTCTTTATATTGGCTTAATAATTAAAGCGTAAATTTATGTCATACATTTTGCTTTATCTCATTATTCCACATTAACATTGTACATATAGTTTAGATATCTCTCCAACAAATTTGAGAGGTTTATATCAAGAAAATTTTTTTATTCCTTTTTTAATTATGAAATTATAAGTTTTATTTGTGATTAATAATCATAAATGTAGTATTTGTAGCAATGAATTTTGATTTTCTGAATATGTACACATGGGTATATGGCTGAAATATTCTATTATTTGTGATTTTTCCTCATTTATAACTAAGCCAATTTGGGGTTCCAGTTCTTTTTTCATGGTTTTAAATTGTAATCATCTGTTTTGGTTCTTAAGTGAGTTTGAGTATCCTATAAATAAGAGTTATGGTTCTGTCAGTTTAAGATACTAAGGTACACTTATGTGTATTAAGACTTAAATATAAATCTAAAATTTCCACTTCATGTCTCCCCTAGTTTTCCTGTTCTTTCTTGAATGCATATTTGTAAAATGTGCTCATTTTGTTTGATGTAGTTCTGTTGGATTTAGTCAGAGTTAGGATTTTTCTCCTGAACCTGTGAAGAGGTATTTTTTTTCCTTACACTAGTCAAATAAAAGTGAATATAGTGCAGGTTTTCCCATTACAGTCAACCTTTGGACTATTGTTGTAGATAAGTGGGTCGGAAAAAAAGTTTGACTTCTACTAGATAATAATTGTACTTTCCCTATTTAAAAGGATATTTCTAATGTTTTTAAGGCAATCTAATTTTCTTTTAATTATTTTGTTTTAGGTTTCCCAGGCTGGAGATTTGCTTATTGAAGTTTACGTGGAAAGAAAGGAGCCAGATTGCAGTATTATCATCAGGGTTAGTGCATGAAAATGATAGTGATTTTAGGAGGTGCTTTCTCATAAAAATTATCTTAATGCATCTCTTTTATATAATTGCACAACGAAAGTATGCATTTATGTTTATCATTATTATTTTAAATATTTTTTTAGACCTTGCTATGTTGCCTAAATTATGTAAACACTGATTCTTATGCATTTTTGCATTTTTAAAGAAAATGTTATGATACAATTTTAAAGGTAGACATCTTTTTACTGTAGTATACAGTGTTATAAATTCTTGCAACTCTATGGGTGCAACACATAAGAACATTAACAAGTACTCAATGAATGTTGGTTTTATTTAATAGTACAGACCATTTAAATGATGTTCCTCCTGATTTTTCTTCTTGCCCATTGCTTTCTGCATGCCGTGAGTGTTAAGAAACCAAAGCTTGTTGCTAACAGTAATTGAGATTTTTCAACCTTCTATTGCAGAGTGTATTTTAAATACTCTCATCTCCATGTAGTAGTGCTCTATCATTTTTTATTACACCTCTCTGATTTTGTTTCCTTTTTGTTCCGTTCAGCATATAACTCTCAAACACTTGTGCTTGTATATATATGGGGTATGTGGTATACATAGATACACGTATGCACATGCTTTTTAAAATAGGATTAAAAATGGGGATATGCATTGATAAGATCAAAAAAATGGTGCTTCTGTAATATTTGCCTTCCCACATTCAAAAAACCATACCAAGACTTTATTTTTTTCCAAAATTTTCAATGGTAGAGGAAAGGAATTTGAAGTTACAAACTTCAGTCTCATGGAACAAAATAAGGAAGGCATGCTGGAGTCTGATGAATAATTTGTGGATTTCCAACACATATATCTACTGCTGCCTTTTTAAGACAGCTGCAGGGAGGAACACTTGGAAAAAATAAATCAGAAATCAGTAATTGAAATATATTATAAACTGACTCATTTTGTATTACAGGTATCACCTTTGATGGAAGCAGAGGAATTAACTAATGATGTTTTAGGAATCAAAAACATTATTCCAAACAAAGATGATATCTGGGCTGCTTTTGAAGTACTTGAAAATGGAGAACTAGGTTGGTGACATTGAAATTTCTGCAAGTTTAATCAACTTTTATTATTTTAATTTTTCAATACTTAACATCATCAAAAGCTTAGTTGAAGACTTTATGGTACAAAAATATTAGCCTTCATGCCAATATTTTACATTTGGTGGCTGTGGCGTCTGCATGATTTCTTTCTACACTTTGCCAGAAGTAATGTGATGAATTGTTGTAAATTGCTTATAAATTGGGGGTTGAAAAGATGTTCTTTATATTACAGTGCTTCACAATTCATTAATCTTCAGCTTTAGAAAGTAGGTCTTACTAATAAGTCTTCAAGAAGAAACTTATTCTCATTAGAATGTCAGCACTTGATTTTATAAGGAATAATGCTTTTCAAAAGATGAAATGAGAACATACATGTAATACTTAGGAGAAAGGATCTTTTTTATATTATTTAGTCAATTATTTTATGTGTGTGGATGAAAAAGAAGGCATAAAGTGTGTAATCCTGTGTTTATGGCAAGTGGCATTAGGGTGTATCTAGCAGATACTTGAAAAATTTGTTTGAAATATGGTTCTGCTGCCAACAAAAACAAATGTCACGTGGTCACAATATTAATGAAGTGTAAAGAGATCTTAACATTGGGATTGCTTTATACATGCTAGAGCATGTATAACATACTGGAGCATTTTTTTATTAGAGGCATTTAAAATAATGTAGAGTAATAGGATTTTTTTTAATTAAAACATTGCATTTTAATGAATGCTTAGTAATGTCATCTGATTTTTGGAATACACAGGGACAGAAATATGCACTGTTTATTTGCATTTCATAGTAAGCTGCTGTTCTTACTGTTATCATGGTACAGAAGAGAACTGTGGACTAGTTTATTTCTGTAGTGAAGATACCTATTTTCAAATAAGGGAAAGAAAAGCATAAAGAATTGCAAAAAAGTAAGATTAATAAATGTTCCAATATTGTTTGAATAGTTTTTTGTACTAGATTTTCAGATGTGCATACAATAATCTCTTCAGTTTTACTAATATTACTTGTATACTGAGCTTGACCTTGGCAGTATCATTATGTAGAATGGAAATGTATTCTCTTTTTTAACTTAAAATAAATGATCCTGAGCTCCTCACGACTTGCAGTCTGTTGGTGATGCTGTATAGAGTCGTAATATAGAGTTCATTTCCAGATTCATGGATGTGGGTGACAGTTGCCTAAGAATGCTAGCATCTGTTGTCTTTAGAAGAGTCCTGATAATTCCTACAAGTACATTAGAAATCCTATTTCTTTTGTCTTAGCAACAGAAAAAAATGAAGAGAGAATTTTGTTTTCTTAAACTTGATATATAACGCTTACAAATGAAAACTAAACTAGGTATGGCCAAGGGAACATAAAAGTAAGTAAAAAGACCCACAACAGCTTCATGAGGTATTTCAGTGAAACAACTAATATTTTAGCTTGGGATAGAAATGTTGTGTGAGCTAATGACTATGGATGACTGGCAAAATTAACACTAAGGAGCTACATAGGACAATAAATACTGGAAAGGGATTAGAGTGTTTCCCCTTGAAACAAGAGTTTCAAACACAAATTAGAAATAGCACACATGTTTTAAACCCAAAACAACCAAGCAAAAGGCAAACTAAATTAAGTCCTAATTCATCACCTGTTAGTCACAGAGACTCTGTTGGTGAAATGTCTTTGTCATGGATCCCTTTCTGGAAGGATCCATGTGCATCAGTGCATCAGAACAAGTGAATTATTGTTTAAAATAAAAATATTGTTTAAAAATAAATATAATGCACATTGTAAGAGACTCCTGTGGTGCTATGGCTGAATCTAGCAGGTTTTCAAAGGGCTGGAACACAGAGAAAAATAGTTCTATGAAGTCTTTGGTCCAAGTGTGACACTAAACAACTAAAAGATTATTTGAGTCCTTGCTGCTGCAAGTTGATTCTACTAGTGTCACTTAACAAACACTATTGAATATTATGTAACCTGAGTCATTTACAAGATAGTTGAAATTCTGATACGAAATGACAGAAACAAAGTTTGCATATTTGTTTACAAACATATACAAATAATCACAGTGTCTCTCTGACAAAAAATATTTGTCTGCTTTTGTTTCTGCTGTGGTCTGGTACCACCATTGCATGGTGGTATTCCATTTGTTGCACTCAATCCTAAATTTTACAAGACTTATTTTACTTTTTAAGGTATACTGTCCTGAAAACAAACCCTGAGAAGGCAAGAAAATTAGAATTATATTTTCTAGAAAGTAATTTTCTACTGATAGTTAATGCTGTTTAAGGTGAAAATGACTTGTTCTGGATATTTACTGGCATATGATGGCCTAAGTGAAAGAAAGGGTAATTGGATGTATGTGTTGACTGCTTGCTGGTCAAATACTAAAACTGCAATATTAAAAATTAACTAATTTATTTGCATATAGAAAAGCTGCAATAATTGATGATTTTATCTAACTTAATGCAGAATATTCAATACCATATGCTTTTACAAAATAGGATGCATAATTTTTTTAATAATAGGTGACTGATGGATAGTTTGTAAATGAGGCATGTTACCAGTAAAATAGGTAATTTTCAGCATGATGATTTATGTGGCGTGTAATCCATGATGACAGATGGTCTTAAATATAACTATAAATAAAACAGTAGGTGTTTACTGTGGGAGAGCTGGTGTTCTAGGAAGATGTAGTGATTTGCCAGTCTCCTGCATTTGATTTGTAAAGTACTCCTTAAAGTGGATTTTCTCTCTTGTACAAAGGCATCAAGTTGTTTTAGCTTTATCATGTCAGAGTTCACAGCTTCCCAAAAATCCAAACAAAATTTTAGAAGTTTGATCATTTAAAACAAAAGGACCAGAAGAAATGGTGTTATAAAATGGGGTTTGAGTCGCTGTCTGCAGAATGGTATTTTTGTTAGGTTGCTATGGTGTCATGTCAGAATAATAAAATCTTTATATAGGTGGTATTAAAAGTCTGCAGGTAGAGTAGGTTTTTTTGCATCCCAAAATAGCAGTAGTTTTTTCTGTTGCTTAAATGTGTTATTTGTGACTGTTGCTTTCTGAAGCGGTAGTGTTCAGGTGTTCAGAAAAATATGTTCTGCTAGAGTGTAGTGCTGGACAGTCCCAAAACAGCTGTTGACATTTCATATTCATCTACTGTAGCAGAAATGAAAAATTTGATTATGGCAGCATACCTTTCCTTTCAGTACTCAAGGGACACTGGGCTAGACTGCGTGACCCAACATGAGTGTCACACAGGTCTGACTTTTCAGGAGCTGTACCCAGCTCTTCTCAAGGTCTGACCTACACAAATTGGTATGCAAATGGGAATTCAGATCTTTCAGAAAAATGTCTCATTGGAAATAAAATGACATTTGGACCACTGTTCTAAGTTGTAGCCCACAGAGCCATTGTTAAGGCTTTGGTGTTTTCGTAAATTACAGTAGATGCTTGCTGCTGAGTATGTGAAAACCTTCAGGAATGTGATTGTGTATAGGAAGGATTAATTAGAGGTGTGAAGTGCAGTCTTTCTATATCAGTGTTGCCTCAATCAGTGTTGCAATACATGTCACACTCAGATTTCTGCTGGATCTGGTAATGCACATTTAGTGACTATTGCAACATTATCTCTACTTTCATTTGATATATGAACTGGGATTTGTATGGAGTACTGGCTGGACTTTCTTACCACTAAAGTTTTTCTGTTCTGTGCTACGGTCTCAGAGTTTCTCTTTTAGGATGGATGATACCTATCAACAACTGTATGTCTGAATATCTGAAGTTTTGAAGTGCACATACATCTAGTCATACCTTCATCTATTGGTATATTAAACTTGTGCTTTTTGTATGAGGTTGAAATACAAAAGTGCAAGTTTGGAAATTCCCTGACCACTGGAACAGGGACAAAACCCCGTAAGACCACATGCTTCTCCTTTCTAATAAAAGGAATGTAATGAAACCAGGAGTCTATTTCAATCTGCTTTGATAATTAATGTATAATTGATAATTTGATAATTAATACATATCAGGTAAGGGGTTTTTTTCACTGTGATTGCTCTAGATTCTTTGGTTCTTTGCAGAGAATTGGTAGCTATGATGTTTAATTTTTGTATTGAGCCTAAACCAATGAGGCACAGTATAGCTGCAGGGCTCAGTTCTCTTTGAACATATTTAGCTCTGCCCTGTGATAATTCCTAACGTTTGTATTTAGTTGGAAAGCAGTGCTTTAGTGTCTTTAGTTTAAAAAATATAACTAAATACAAGAGTCACTGAACATTTGGACGTTTGAATTATTTGCTACTGTTTGTTTAATTTTATATTCATTACCAGTGCAGATCCTGCCAGCAAAGATATTGCTGCAGAAAGTCAGTTAAGTGCTTACTTGTCTTATTTTGAAAGCATTGTTCTTCTATAGCTCAAAGTCAATGAGACAGTGTTGTGTACCAGGCATACGTAACTTGTAAGGGCCTCCAATCCTGATGGGTTTTGTCTTTTATTTTAATTTTGGATTTTTGTGTTTGTTTTTCTGGCATTTTTCAGAACGTCCTCTGCATTATACAGAGAATGTACTAGAACAAGTTCTTCGTTGGAGTTCACTACCAGAGCCTGGCACTGCATATCTGATAATAAAGAGATTTCTAACAGCAGACATGATGAACCTATACAGTGGTACACAACTTTGTTTTTAAACTTAGTTTTTTTACTTCTATATTACTGCTACTTCATAAAAGTTATGGATTTACTGAGGGTTATGCTGACTTTGTCCTAAACTTATAAATTATGGATGGTTTTGTTTCTACAAACTATAAGCTCTCCTACTGGAACATAAAAGTGTGCAGAAATTCTGCAGTCAGTTCACAGTTTGTGAACTTCTGCTGTGAAGCTTCAGACTGCTCTTTTACCTATAATACAGCTTTGCACAGTCCATGCACATGCATAATATGTTATACATACTCTTTGTGGACTATGTATACGTATACCTTGTATATAAAAATTACATTATATCTAAAATGTATGATTTATATATAGTTATATAATTATGTTATACTACTAGCAATTTCTATTATCTAATTTGATGCCTCCAAACTAGAAAGTTAATTTCACAGAATCAGAAAATATTCTGAGTGGGAAGGGACCCACAAGGATCCCCAAAGTCCAACTCTTGGCCTTGCACAAGGACAGAGCCAGGAATCACACCATGCCTGAGAGAATTATTCAAACAGTACTTGAACTCTGTCAGGCTTGGTGCTGTGACCACTTCTCTGGGGAGTCTGTCTCAGTGCCCAGCCACCCTGTGAAGAACCTTTTTTTGAGATCTAACCTAAGCCTTCCCCTGACATAACTTCAGACCATTCCTTTAGGTCCTGTCACTGGTCACCATAGAGAAGAGATCAGTGCCTGCCCCTCCTCTTCTCCTCACAAAGTAGTTGTAGATTGCAATGAGGTCTCTTCTCCAGGCTGAACAGACCAAGTGACTTCAGCTGCTCCTCATACAGCTTCCCCTCCAGGCCCTTTAACATCTTTGTAGTCCTTCTTTGGACGTTCTCTAATACCTTCATATTCTTATATTGTGGTGCCCAAACCTGCACACAGTATTGAAGGTGAGGCTGCCCCAGTGCAGAGCAGAGCAGGACAATCACCTTCCTCGCCCATCTTTGCCTGATGCCCCCAGGACACAGTTGTCCCTCCTGGCTGCCAGGGCACTGCTGACCCATATTCAACTTGCCATAGATTAGGACGCCCAGGTTTCTTTCCGCAGCCCTACCTTCCAGCATCTCGTTCACCAGTCTCTACGTATGCCCAGGGTTGCCCTGTCCCAGGTGACATACTCCCTTGAATTACATAATGAAGCAACGGAATGACTTGGAGGATATGTGACCTTTAAAAAGGATCTGACACTTGAAAGCAAATACAGGTCAAATATATAGTGGAAAAATATGATTTGCAAGCTTCCCCAGTCCTTTTTATTGTTGCCACATACTACCTGGATTTAAGTCTCCTGTGAAGTATGTGGTATTTGC
Organism: Pachyramphus minor; assembly: GCA_013397135.1. Classification (NCBI taxonomy): domain Eukaryota; kingdom Metazoa; phylum Chordata; class Aves; order Passeriformes; family Tyrannidae; genus Pachyramphus; species Pachyramphus minor. Next base: position 228,469 of record VYXB01005580.1, read on the forward strand.
TTTGAGGGAAGTGGAAGTTTAAATGTCCAAAAATCGCTATCATGTTTTCAAGCAGATGAAATCCTGTATGTATGCTATCACTGTGAAATGTGTGATGCCAGGTTTAATGCCCATCTTGTTTTATCTAATGGCTTATTCAAATATGTAATCTTTTACTCTTTCTCACACACAAATGTCTTAATCTTTCCATCCATGTATCTTGTTATGCTATTATGCTTATTCTTCTGAAAGTAATAATAGCCGTCTCTCATCATGCTCTGTTCCTGTAAAAGCATATTTCACAAATATGAATGAACCTGAACAAGTGTGCTATTCATGACTTTTATGTTCAACTTTCACTGTCTAAATGTGTAATAGCAGATCCCGAATGGAGAGAAATGGCCTAATTCATTAAAAGCTGGATATATGAGCTCCCATCACCTCAGTTAATATGTGGTGAGGTATAATCAGAAAAGGGGTCATAAGGACTGTGTGAATCACTGATCTGAGAAACACATAAGGATTAGACCACTGTCACTTTACAAAATGTAGTACTAATTAAAGGGGAGATCTGCCATTTGCACTCCTTCCTGTCTCCTAAATTTTACTTCCATTCGTTATCGTAACCCATCACAGTAAGTTTTTGCATCAGTTCAATTCAATTTGATCTTAGTCTAGACACACTGTCTTTTGACTTATTACATTTATTGATAATTTTTCTGTTTGCTTTAAAATAATTAAAACCTTATTAAATAAGTTGTATTGGTTTTCTTAGTGGTTTGAAAAGGAAAGTCTCTGCCATATGGCAGACTTACAACATCAATGTCTGCAAACTCTACATGGCAGAATAATCTTGTGTGTTACCAAATCTTTTCTTGAGAGTGGAATTGCCATTTTAAGGAACTTTTACATGATGAGGGTGCTTAATTTCTGAAACATTACTTTTGTCTAACTGGATCGTGGTATTAACATTAATAATGTTAAAAATAAACTCACTTCTGTGTGGAGTTTTTGAGTACACTTTTAGCTTGTAAAGTTACTCTGAAAAATTAACAATACTTAGGAGCAAGTTCACTAGCTTGAGCAAAACAGTGTGTATATATTAAGTATAGGCACAGGTGCGGAGAAAGTCTGCCCCATTCATCCACAGTTTCTATTTGCAGGAATCAACACACTACTTGTTTCTATTTCCAACTTTTTGTATGTACACATTGTTAAAACAAGAAAGCACGTATTTCAGGACAAAAAGATAAGGGTGTTTTGGATAAATGTTATGTTTGAATCACTGGATAGTATCAGAGTGAGAAAATACACAGAATGAGGTCAGTGGGGAAGGGATGTTCCCAGTATTTAGAGTAGGAGGCACTTGGTTATGCTGTGATTCTCCATCTCAAAGTGTACAGGAAATAACTGCTGGCTTGAAGGGGAGACCTTAGTCTCTTCTGTCTTTTACGCTCTTTTTGTGGATAATTCCTCTTCACTGAGTAATAGGGCTCAGGCCAGATGTCCAACACTACTACCTGAAGTATGGTTTTTGACAGTGGATTCAGTGCATATAAATGGACAACTGGATGGATGGATGTCCTCTTCATTTGAAGTAAAATGAATAGGGCTGTGATCATACTATGTTTATAATTAATTTCATGAATTTCTCTTGGTTAAATTAATTTCATGAATTTCTCTTGGTTACCTGATTTATGTTATAATCTTAAAGACTAAATTATGATACTCCTGACTTCTTTTTAATGAATGTTACCTCAGAGCTTCGTGTCATCAGCACTTTTCTTCTTTTCCTTCCAGAGACTTGAAAGGTGTTCGAAATAATGTTGGTTCAATAGTGAGCCTAAAGGAACAACTCTGTTAGCCTCATTTCATCTTGGCAACTTATCATTGTCTTCCCTGTCAGTGCAACTTTTCCCATGTTCCTTATTCATAGTACATTCTCCTTTTTCTTAAATTTTATACTTATTCTCATCTTGTCCATTTTAAACTAATTTCTCCTGTTGTGCAATATCAAACATCATATTAGGGTCTAGATGTATATTTTCTCTTGTCTAGAAATCAATTTTCTTTTTCCAGGAAAAAAGCGTTAGTTTATTTGTATTGATATGTTTCAGTAAATTTGTGGTGAGTTTTCCACTTGCTTACAGATCTTTAGTTACTCTTTCTTGACAATTTATTCCATAGCTTTTCATGCTTGTTGCAGGAGCACTCTTTCAAGTGCTCTTCAGAAGGGAAAGGTATGTATTATATTTTGGCATAAGAGATACTCAGTACAGCTTCATTTTATTTCAAGACCCTTTTTCTTCTCGTTACCTGAAAATTTCTAACATTAAAGTTTTATTTGTTAGAAAAATATGAGACAATAGATTCACTATAAAGTGTGTGTATATAGGTTCTTGGAATTTTACCAGTAAAGAGTTGTATAGTTTGAGTGGGAAGTATTGATTTCTGGAACAGAGACTATTATTCAGAGATAATCTTTGAAATGCAAGCTTCTAAACCATAGGTGGATCAATCCTGGATGGATGACGTGCATCTAGTTCCTAGTAGTTTCAAAGTTCTAGCAAGTTTAGCATGTTTTGTAAAGTTTGTATCTGAAAAATGCATTCTGATTAGGACACATTCTGATTATTTTAGATTTACTTCCTAAGATCTTTGTAAGTGTCAAGTGTTTGATAGATTTGCTATGGTGGGAGTGCTGTGAAGTTAAGAATGAGTTTTTGTCATGTTGAGAGCTGTGTGCAGAAATTTAAAATCTTCCAGTTTGGTACGGATGTGGAAGTTTCCTGCTACTCTCATTTGATATGGTTTAAAAAAATAAAAGAAAAAAGCCTTGTGATTGTGTGGATAAGGATTCATATGCTACTCTGAAAATGAAATAAATTATCCTCTTGGTAAAGAGGAAATACATTAGTGCTTTCTTTTAGCTGTGCATGTATATTTTCACCTAATAAATGAGGAAATTTAAGTAACATCTGATTTTAATTGTTGAAATATATCAATTTGGCTTTAGGTTCCATCTTAAATTCTAATGAAAATACTTGGAAATTGTCTTTTGAGATTTTCCTTTCATGGCAAGCATGTTAATGAGAATGTAGTTGATTTTATTTGAAAAAANCCTACTACTCTCATTTGATATGGTTTAAAAAAATAAAAGAAAAAAAAGCCTTGTGATTGTGTGGATAAGGATTCATATGCTACTCTGAAAATGAAATAAATTATCCTCTTGGTAAAGAGGAAATACATTAGTGCTTTCTTTTAGCTGTGCATGTATATTTTCACCTAATAAATGAGGAAATTTAAGTAACATCTGATTTTAATTGTTGAAATATATCAATTTGGCTTTAGGTTCCATCTTAAATTCTAATGAAAATACTTGGAAATTGTCTTTTGAGATTTTTCCTTTCATGGCAAGCATGTTAATGAGAATGTAGTTGATTTTATTTGAAAAAATCATAGAAGTTTATTATCTTTTTAATTGATGTTATCTATTTAAATGTTTTTAATGACTCCAGATTTTACTAAGATATAAAGGAAGAGTAAAATCAGAGTCACAAATTTTATTTATCTTCTTTGTGCAAACAATTAGGAGGAATAATTTAATTCTCACTTTTTAAACAATGGGTTTTCAGACTCTATGAAAGATAAGATTGACAAAGACTTTGCCAGGTGGTCCCAAAGTCTCTCTGCATTGTACAGATAACAGCAGAATCTGACTCTGAGTTTTGAAATATAACTAAGTTTCTTAGATACACTTTGAAGTATGTTTGGATGTTTGGGTGTTTGAGATCGAATATCACTTGTGTACATTTTGTGTGTGCACAACTATGCATCTGATGCATTAATACTTTTTTCACTATTAAAATATGGTGAAGCTTCCCCAATAAACATACGTGGAATAACTGTCAGCAGGTTCTTTAAAAGAAGAGCAAAAAACATAAATAATAAAATACAGATAGTTGCAAGCAGTACCATGCAATTGGTACAGCTTCCACTGTTGTAACATCTTCTAACAAAATGCCTTTTTATTTTTTTCTTTCTTGGTAGAGAAAAATGAGAAAGGTAGCGTGAAAGCAGGCAGTCTGAAGTGCAAAGAAGAACCATCAAAACTGCTGTCTGGAAACAAGTTTCAAGACCGTTATTTCGTGTTACGGGAAGGAAATTTGCTTCTTTATAAGGATATGAAGGTACAGTGGACAAACTTTCCACCAAACTCTGAAGTGCTCACTTAAGCTTTCTATTTTATATGATTAAGATTACTCATTAAATGGCAACTTCTAGGCTCTGGGGTTGAAGTATAAGATTTTTGTCTTGACATTAGTAAAAGGAGTTTGTGTGCATTTGTCATTTGCTTTTGTAGTTACACATTGCTATAAGCTTTAAAAATTAAAAATAAAACAGTGTTTAGGAATGCCTATAGCTTGAGCTGTCACTAAGTTTTCTGAAAACCTACTGTAGAAAGCAGTAGTAGAAGTAATATGGAACTTAAGTGAGCTACATGCCATTTTTTTCCTTGGTATTTCACACAAAGCCTTTAAAAATTACAAACAACAGGGTTCTTATACCTAAAAGTCTCATGATAGAAGAAATTATAGGAAAGAAAAACTCAGAATACAGTAACAAAATCTTTCCCTCCTTCCCAAAACCAATTTTCAGATGTATTCTCAGTCATCTAAAAACTAGTATTGATGATTAGATATACCTCAGAATTCTGCAGAAGCAAACTTAATCATACTTACTGGCATGATGGGTTCCGTTTTAAATATTTCATGGGAGTTTTCCTAAAACAGTGATTTTTATTGTATCGAAGTGTAAAGTAAATAATATTCATTGTGAACTATGTTTTCATTTTGGTTTTGATAATTTCTGGTTTAAAAATAAAATCTCTTTAAGTTTCAAGTGCTTTTATTTTTGCTGACTGCTGGTTCTTCCCATCCCATAGATGTATACTTGCTGACCTTCATAAAGTACTTTTTTTTAAGGCATATCCCTTGCTAAGGTATACTGATGCACTGTATCTTCTTGTAATGCTGTGGATATAATCTTAATTAGACTGTCCCCAGAATGTCAAAAATTTTGTCTCATAATTTAGTGCTAAAATTCAAACTGGCACATATGTGAGAATAAATTAATAGGCCCATAAAATCTTAATTAGCATCCTGGAAGGATTTTATGATAGGATTATTGTACTACTTTATAATCTCCTTTTTTAAGCCATTCTGATTTATAAAACATTGAATTTCCTAACTCAGGTGGAGTTTTGAACAGTGTTACTTATAAATGGCTTCACCTTTGTTTTTAAAAAAAATACAGGTGGAAATACCAATCTGATCAAATAGTGTATATCAACCTGTTTTATTTTCTTTTATGAGATGTTCATCTACCACTAATAACCTTGGTTTAATTTTAGTCATATTTAGAAATTAATAGTAGGAAAGCTGCATGTACTAATTAATTTATAAATCCTCATTAACAGCAAATTAAGTTTGTATATGCAGGTGGAGATACATTCTGTTAAATGTTTCTCTTGTTCAACAACAATTATCAAAAAAGTGAAAAGTTTCCATGAACATTGTATCTTAAATTACTGTAGTGTACTGATTGAGTGGAATAATTTACATCTCTAACATTCCGTTGTTAAGCGATAAGCTGAGAGACAGAAAAATGTCTTCCTTGAGGTACATTTTTGTGAGAAGTATATAGCTGTTTAACTAAATAGTATATTTTGCAGGGGTGTTTTTCATCCTGGCCGTACCCTTCTTTTGAACAGGAAGTTGTACAACAATACCAACCATAAAACTGTTGTGTGGGTTTTTTGTTTATTCTGTTTTCTTAAGCGTTTATGCCATCTCAGATTTGTCTCTTTTTCTCCACACTGGAGTGTTAGAGATTGAAAGCTGCAAAGGGAGAAATTGAGAATCCATGGACAGTAAACACTAGAGAGTACCTTTATGTACTGGGATTATAAAATTTATTAAGTTGCTTGATGGGTTTTTTTCCTAAATTGAAGGCTAAAACGCTTAACACAAAAGTACTAAGGGGATGTTATTGTGTTGTGTTAGATGCTAGTTGTCCTCTGTAGTAGAGTAGTGTACATGAGAACTTTATTGTTTGCTTTCAGCACTTCATCTTCCAGGCACGTTCAGTTCTCATACCCAGTGTGGGTGTATGTCTGTTGTATGTTGGCTAAATGTAGTTTGTTCAGGAAGGAACAAGGAAAGAATCAACCTCAGGAGATCTCTAGTCCAACCTCCTGTGCACAGCAGGGGTAGTAACTGAGGTCAGAACCTGGGGTTGATTCAGTTAAGTCTTGAAAAACTCTGAGAATGAAGATCAAGTGCAAGGTGCTGCACCCGGGTCAGGTCAACCCCCGGTATCAATACAGGCTGGGAGATGGACAGATCGAGAGCAGCCCTTGAGAAGGACTTGAGGGTGCTGGTGGATGAAGGCTGGACATGACCAAGCAATGTGCACTTGCAGCTCAGAAGGCCAGTTGTATCCTGGGCTGCATCGAAAGAAGTGTGGCTGGCAGGGTGAGCGAGATGGTTATGACTCTCTACTCCGCTCTGGTGGAACCCCACCTGGAGTGCTGCATCCACCTCTGGGGTCTCCAGCACAGGAAGGACATAGGCCTGTTGAAACAAGTCCAAAGGAAGGTTATCAAATTGATTAGAGGGATGGAGCAACTCTCCTACAAGGAAAGGCTGAAAGAATTGGGTTTCTTCATCCTGGAAAAGCGACAGCTTAAGAGTGACCTAATTGTGGCCTTCCAGTTCCTGAAGGGAGCCCACAAGAAAGATGGAGAAGATGTTTTACAAGAGCCTGTGGTGACAGGACAAGGGGGAATGGCTTCAAACTGAAAAGACTAGGTTTAGACTGGATATTAGGAAGAAATTCTGTACCGTGAGGCTGGTGAGGCACTGGAACAGGTTGTCTAGAGAAGTTTTGGATGCCCCATCTCTGTAAGTGTTCCGTGCCAGGTTGAATGAAGCTCTGAGCAACCTGGTCTAGTGAAAAGTGTTCCTGTCCATGGCAGGGGGATTGGAACTAGATGATCTTTAAGGTCCCTTCAAACCCAAACCATTGTATGATTCTTAGATCTGAAGCACTGCAGCATTGTCCGTCCCATAGAAGAGCTACTTTAACAGAAGGCAACCCCACCTCTCATTTTCTCTGTCTCTCTCAAAGAGCTTGTGTTCACATATTACAGCACTCAAGATTTTTAAGTAGCACCACATCTTCATTATTCTATCTGTGTTACAGTTTTGTGATTTCATGTGAACCATAAGTTCTTAATCAGTCTGCTTCCAGTAATAGTGATTGGTACACTTTTTAGTGGAAAAGAAAGAGACAAAAAAATGTAATGATCTGCTAGAAAAGAGGGATGCAGTCCATGAAAGAAGCCTAATTGTGAAGTCAGTCATGTGGCACTTTCTTTTGCACATTCCTGATAAAATAATTAGAATCTTATTTTACTTGCAGGCTAGCAAACCTGAAAAAGTGTTGCCTGTCAGTTCTCTGAAGCTTTATCTTGGAGTGAAAAAGAAAATGAAGCCACCAACAAAGTAAGAATAGAAAAGAAGTCAAACACTGTGTAGCAAGGTATTTGTATCATCAAGAAAGGGAAGCATAAAACATTGTGGAACAAGTTAAAGTCTGGAAGCCAATAGCAGTATGCTGAATTAAATTATTCTCTATAATATTATTTGTTCTGTTCCTATCTCTGTTTTCATGTTACATGTTAACTCTTCTGTGCTAGGAAATTACTTTATTGATTGCCTTTTCTTAATCTAAAGTGCATTTATTATCTCTTGTGGATATGTTAGC
>VYXB01005580.1:243057-322506 GCA_013397135.1 Pachyramphus minor
CCTGTCCAAGCCATGGGCTGCCAGCTTTTCCAGGAGTATATTATGGGAGACAGTGTCAAAGGCTTTGCTGAAGTCTAGATAGACCACATCCACATCCTTCCCCTCATCCACCAGGTGGGTCACCTGATCATAAAAGGAGATCAGGTTGGTCAGACAGGACCTGCCCCTCCTAAACCTGAGAAACAGGCTTTTACATCACGCTGGTCAGCACCATGTGTGAGAGTTTTTTACTCCATAAAGATATGAATCTATAAAATACTTTTTCTGAATTTCGAATAAAGGCTTCCAATTTCTGGACTGCCATCATAAGTCAGTAGTCACTGATTCTGATACCTTTTACGTTCCAATGTCTAATCACCCTTTCTGTGAAGAAATTCCCCAACCTAAACCTCCCTGCTGCGACTATTGTGGCCAAAGTAGGACTTGGCACTTGGTCTTGCACATTTTGAAACACTTGTTTGCAAATTGGGGTAATTTAACTTATTTCAGAAACTTTTGCTGGGACTCCTGAAGGTATGTTTCTGTGGAATTTTGAAATTGTGAATCAAGTCAACATGCATGTTGCATTTGATGATATTTTCTATTTTTAGAAGATAATTGTAATAATATTAGGGAGGGAAGATGTTTGTCATTTGAGAGTTGTATAGAGACATTTTGCTACTATTCAGTCAACATTGTGCAGCACTTACAAAATATTAAGATAATTTTAAGCTTCATAGTGTTTTTCTCTTTCTCCTACAAGAGGAGGGCATGGTGTTGTACAGTAGATAGCTTTTTCCAAGAGAGTTTTGCATGCCTAAGAATGTTGTATATTTATGAAATTCCAACATCAAAAATAAGGAATCATTTTGTTCTTCAGCATGCAGATATATGGCCACCTGCTGGAAAAGCAAGAAAACAGTCCATAACTAAAAGTCCTAAGATCAGAGGCTTACCCCTAATTCCTATTCATCAGGAGAAGAACACTTGTAAAATCAGAGGGAATACAGAAGTAAGTGGGGTTTAAACTTGATATAGAACTTCTAACTACAATGCTGTAATTTTAAATAATCCAGTAATAATGAACTCCCTAGAGCTGAATAAATATAAAATGGAGATGCTTTTATCAATGTCTCTTTCAATGTTTTGTCATTAAAGGAACATTTAGGACAATTTAATGTAAAAAAGCTATTGTAGTCTAAACTTATGTCACCTCTTTGGCTGTTCAGTAAATTAATAAATTCAGTAAATTGAAATAGAAATAAATTATTGTGTATCCACAGTGAATATTTGATTTATTTCAAAATGCAAGAAGACTGAGGAAGGAAGAAAAACTTTTTGTTTCAAGCCATGATCAAATACCACACTGTATCATAATAAATCATACAAGAGAGGCCTACAAGAGAGCTGGAGAGGTGCTCTTTACAAGGGCATGTAGTGATAGTAAAAGGGGGAATGACTTTAAACTGAAAGAGGGGAGGTTTAGATTAGGTGTTAGAACAAAATTCTTTACCGTGAAGGTAGTAAGACACTGGCACAGGCTGCCCAGAGAAGTTGTGGCTGCCCCATCTCTGGAAGTGTTCAAGGCCAGATTGGATGGGGCTCTGAGCAACCTGGTCTAGTGAGAGGTGTTCCTGTCCACGTCAGGGGTGTTAGAACTAGATGATCTTTAAGGTACATTCCAGCCCAATCCATATGATGATTCTATGTATATAAACTACCTCCTCTCTAGCATTTGAAGGTTTTTCTCATGTTTGTTTTAACATATACGAGATATCAAGATTCCATGAAATAATTTGCTCATATGCTGTGGATGAATAAAAAATATGCATAAAAAATTCAGCCACACTGAACAAGTTTCACTCAGGAAAGACTAAAAGAACCAAGGTCTCTCTCAGCTTTGAGTGTCTTCTAGTAGTCAACAAAGATGCCACACATGAAAGAAGAATTCCAAGACATAATCTTTGAGAATTATTAAGCTTTTCTGCAAAAAGAATGTTCTACTTACTGTCACACCAAGTGAGCAGCCAGAATACGATAATGCAAATTTAGATGTAGCGTCTGATTTACCTTTAATTTTCTACAGCTTAAGAACTTGAAAACTGTCCACCAATATGGAATTTGAAAAAGCAGTCAGTCTTTATAATTTATCAGTTAGTACTTAACAGCTCTGAAAATGTTTGTGATTATTTAAAATTATGTCATACATTCATTAGTCAGTACAGTCATTAAATCATCAAAATTACAATATGCACAGTTGTATTCACTCAATCTAATAATTCTGACCTTTTAGGAGTATATAGATTTCTATAAAACATTAAAATTTAGTCTGTTGTGGTAGAATGAAAAATCAAATTGCGATTATAAGAAAATAAATGTCTTCATTGTCTTGGTGCATTTAATGAAAAGATTTGTGGGATTTTCAGAATTATCACTGAGAAATTGCTCACTAAAAATGCTAACTAAATGATAATAGCACATATTGTGGTATTTTAAAACTGACTACTATTTCAGCTCTTGAATAAATTTAAAACTTATGTGAAACCAATGAGCAAAAATTGCAATCTAAATATTTTTGAATATTGTGTGAATATGAATGATCTTATTTCTCTTTGCTAGTGTGCTACGAATATAGAACTAAAAAGTGGAAAATCAAGATTTGGTGAACATTGTGAAAGTGAATTTCTGGAAGAAAGAACAAATTTGAAAGAAAAAGCATCTATGGTGGCACAATGTTTGGAAAGAAAGGAGGAGAAAGTGCGGGATCATGCAAAGATTCATCGAAGCTTGATTTCTGAGGATGTAGGTTCAGGTATGACTGACCTACACCAAAGACCACATAAAGCACTGAAGAAAAATAAAAACAAAACAAACAAAACTACTTTGGAATTAGATAACAAATTGCCATCAAAGGTGATTCAGGAACTAAATACAGTACTGCAGAAGAACAGAGCACTTCATGATGAAACCTCCAGCTGATTTCCTGAGTCTGAAGTTTAATACATATGCATACAGATATATATATATATGTATGTGTGTATATATATGTGTGTTTGTATGTATTTTCTGTGCAGAAGTAGTTTGTTTTGATATGCATAGTTTGTACAGTGCAGAGAAAATATAATTTGTTTATATGCAGCTATTGATTTTGTATATGTGTATGCCACATGTTATAATTTAAGATTGAGCTGATTATGTAAAACTCCCGAAATCTGGAAGTTTTCCTGTGCAGTGCAAGGACACCAGGATTCCAGGCTTTTGTCCCTCTATATATTTTTGTTTGTTTGTTTCAGATTTTGTTTGATATAATAATTCTTAGCAATGTCAAAAGCTCTGTTCATACTCTGTACACCTTATAAGTACTGGAGAGATACTTTTGGAAGGAAGACACACGGTGAAATTCATACTATTGGCCTGCAATATTTTTAATTGTCTAACACTATAAAAATTAGTACCATTTGGCTTTGAAATTAATTTTTCAGTGTTTTTTTGTATTCAAGAATAAAATAGATTTGTCCTCTGAAAGAGCAGCATGTGAAAGAATCAAAAGGGAGAGGAATGTAGCAGATAAGAAAATGTGTTATTTCTTGTATCTCAACATTGTGTCTCTGTGGTGTACATCTGATTATAACATTTAATCCATGAGAGAGAATACTGAAAAAAGAAGTCTTCAAAGCAAAATCTAATTTTAATAGGTACATGAAATGGAATTATAGCAACATCTTTTTGCTCAATGGGTTGAAATAATTTTATAAAAGGGCCTTGGTTAGTTCAGGGTGACAAAGGCAGACTTTTCTATCACTGTTTGGATACTGCTTCCTTGGTGCTGAGAATGGCTGGCATCTTCTGAATATTTAGTATTCACAGGAGAAATTAATTTCCTTTACAAAACTTGGTCTCCACACAAACAAATTTATTGGAGTAGTACTGACACAGTCAATTAAGAAGTGACAGATACTAAATGGGGGAGGAGATTAACCCCTCTTTTTACCATGAGGACAAAGGTGAATAGTATTCTGTTTGAAGGGACTGGGAAATGCTTGTGCTACAACTGTAGCACAGCTATTCTCAGTGTGAGGACAGCTCCCAAGGTTAAGACAACAGCCTCATTTGCTGCATTCTCTCTGTGTAGGTAGCAGTTCCTGAAGATGCATGATTGTAGCTCTCTGCAGCTACTTTGATTTTTAAGCCCAGAGTCACTTACATTTAAAAATCATCATGTCTCTTCAAAACAAACCTATTCAAGCAATGAAATGATTTTTATTTCAGTTGTTTTGTGAATCTTATCTTCACTTATCCTTTGGGATTGCCTCCTTCCTATCTCATGGCATATCCATTTTTGCATTGTCCCATAGCAGCTGGATGGGCAAAAGGCACTGCTGTGCTGAGGCTGATTCCAGGTGTTGCAGCTGCTGTCTGGTTAAGCAGCAGGACCCACAGATCAGAGCAATAATGAGCTCACATGGCACATTTGTTTCAGGAGAGGCATTAATAACAGCATCTGCTTGATTTTGCTGCTGTCCCTTTTGTAGTCTGACTAGCCATGCTGCCACAGATTTTCACCAGTCTTTTGAGAACTTACTGATGCCTTTAGTGTTTGATTGGAATTGGCCGGATCTCTAGGGTAGAAAAGAGGATCTAAAACAATTTCTTTTTTATTGGAAATTGTTTTAAAGAGTCTCTTATTTACTTAAAATTTCAGAGGAAAAAAAAATTCAATTTATCAGCATCAGTGACATTTGATTTTTATTAATGGGTAGCTCTGAGGATGTTTTATGCTGCTGCTGAATTTCTTCCTGCACAGAAGCAGTATGTTCACTTACTCTCTCTTCTATTTTTGGTAGTCACAGGTGCCATAACATTTCTCACATCATTTGCTTCTATTCTTGATTGCATTGAGCAGCTTAATTGGAAAAATAATTTGTTTGATTGAAGAAATTAGACAAGTGACTCAAATAATGTATCTGGCAACTCTGCTAGGAAGCACAGAGAAAACAAAATCAAACTCAAATATTTTATAGTTTTATTTATTATTCTGGAATATAGCACTGACAAAGCAAGTTAAGTCTTTCAGGCTTTGCACTTACCTTATTTGACCAGTTGTTAAATCTGAAACGAGCTTGTAGATTTTACTTTTCCCGGTGCACTATTGACTGTTTTGCTACCTTTAATTTGTAATTGAGCCTCATCTAATCACTGAGGCCCTGGCTCAAGAAAGCATATCAGCCTGAATGTAAATTGTATTGATTAAATCTGGTGCTTAAAGTTAATAAACACATTCTTAAATGTTAATTTTAATTGAGGCCTAATGCCATCAGGAGAAATTACTTTCTGTCTGAGGCTGGACCTGAATATACTGTTTACAGTTGTACTTTTACTTGTAAATATTTTTCAGTATTGACTTATGGTTGCTGTATTGTTTATATTTTTATTGGATCCTTAAAAATGACATTCACCTTACTGCTGAAAGCCTCATGCATCATTTAAGCCACTACACTAATGGAACAAATGGAGCAATAGAAGGGTTTTGTGCATTGAAGTGAATATGTCCATGAAGAAAATATGAGTTGTGTGTTTTATTGGATCTAAGAACTTCAGAAACACTTGTTCTATTTCAAAAGCATATCACAGGTAAAATATCTGTATAACTGCTGTTAAGAGGCCCTAAAAATCAAGAAGAAAAAACCTTCAATATATGTTTAAGTTTGGGGTTGCATGTATACATGCACAAATATATATGTGTATGTGTGCATATGTTTATGTGCACATTCAGGAGGCACACTGTATGGTGACAGTGTTAACCCAAGGAAAACTTACTTGGGGAAGTATAAATTAAATTTCCATGAATTATTTCAGATAGGTATCAAAGTTTTGGACCAAACATCTGATGCATTATTGTTGCACTACAAATTTCAGACTGATTTAAGACCTGCAGAATAAATGTGGTTTGTTGCAATATCTTAATGGCTGCTGATCTTTCATTGTTCCTGTGCCATGTTGTGAACTGGTAAAGGAAGTGTAATTACTTGAATAAATCCTATTTCTCAAAACTAGGTGATGGATTTTTTCAGAAAAAAATCAATAAAAATGGTTCATCATTACCTTGTTAGACTTCTGCAACCGTGATAGGTGTGAAGCTGACGTGTAATCATTATTTGTATTGTTTTAACGTAATGCCTGTTTTCTGATTGTGTGAATGTTTTCACATTTATTAGGATGTGGGAGGGAAGCAAACAAAAACTCCCCCCAAAACATGACCTGGTTTCTTTGTTTTCTTTTTCCCTTTAGTTGAGCTGGATATGGTCTACTATTTTAGAATTTTTCTTTGAAACAGGTGTTTTTCTGAGGTACTATTTTGGGCTGGCAGTTCAAAAGAGGAGTTTGACTAATAAGTTTTGTGCCTCAGCCGACTACTTTAGTGTGGGTTTGATTTCACCAGCCAATTTCTACAGAGTGTGTTCATGCAGACCTTACCTTTACTGTGTGACTGGGCTTGAGATGCAACTTTTGCATTAAAAGGTTTTGCAAATGTTATCCAAGAATCTGTCCAGTGGGGAAAGGATATCCCCAAAGATTTCTTCAGTTAATGGAGAAGGCTTGGCCACATGATTGATTTTTGTTTCTTCCTTGTGAAGAGCTCTTGGCTGTTCTGCCCAAGGCAAGTTGTTAGGATGCCTCCAGGTCTGTCTGCCAAAGGCACCCCTGGGGCACCTTTTCCTGTCAGGTATTGGGGTAGTTTTAGAGTGCTCTGAAGATACAGGTTTATCAGAGAGTAAAAGTTACAGGAATTTTGTCTCGCTACTGTGATTCTCTCCCCTGATACAGTGCTGGCACAGTTTGTGTTCCTATGAGTGCTGACAGGTTACCACAAGCTGCTCTGCTCAAGTTCCAGATTAAGGAGTCTGGGAAAAAAATTTACATCTGGGGATGGTGGTGGTGCCTGCAGGAGTTAGGAGGTAAGGGGTGCATCTCTCACTCACTGAGACACTTTGTTATGAGCCTACCCTGTGATATCACCTTTCTGATTTTTAAATACTGTTTTCCAGTGTAGTCTGTTTTAGTGGTGGAGAATCAGTTATCAGACTTTGCTTGCATCTGAGTTAGAACAACTTCAGTTGTGCTTAAGTCCAAAGAGAAACTGAATAAAAAATTGGAAAAACAAACAAAACCTAGTGAAGTCAAGTCCCTGCTCTGAGCATAGCATTTTCTAAAAAATACATTTGATTTGGGCTACTTAAGAAAAATCTGTGGTTTCAGTAAGTTACAGTGGGAAACCTGAACTCTGGTTCTAGTACTCTAGTTACTAGTCTGAAACAGACTACCTTGATGGATTGATAGAATGTATTCCAAGTTAAATTGTTTGCAAAAATATGGACTAACTTGCAACACTGTGGCAAGATTGACTGGGAAGATTCAAAATTCTTGAATACTGTATTCCCGCTTCTGAGCGACTAGAGAGATTCTCTGTGCTGTCAAAAAAAGAAGTATTTGTCAAACTAATTGTTTTTTTGAGACTAGATTGTTCTTAGTAAAAAAAGGTAGGAAGCCTTGCAAAGTTTTTTCAATGGTTCACACTAGATTTGGAGATTGTGTTGCTTGACTTGCAACTCCACTGCAAATGGGATCTGTCTGCACCTCAGTTAAGGGGAAAAACCATCCTACTGTTTTAGTTCTTACCGTTGCTGGAGCTTAGCTGACTAGTTATTGCCTCTGCTGAAATTTCTTTGAGAATCATCTTTAGTAGAAATTAATGACAATCTGTGATACTGAAGAAGGAGGATGTGGGTGTTCATGCCACAGCTGCAGTACGTAATTGTATCTTCCTGTGTACCTGTACTCTTTCACTCCAGTTCAGATTTTTGAGGTGCTTCAGTAGCCTACCTCACCTTACTTGAGCCCTTCCTGCTCTTTGCTCTAGACTCTGTTCTGTGTCTTAACCTAATGATTAGGATGTTTCAGAGTCTGTCTTCTATACACACTCCCATTCTGCTTATTGCCTTGATGTGTTTTTGCTCTACATTTCAGAGAATCACAGAATGTGCTGAGTTGGAAGGAACCCATAAGGATCATCGAGTCCAACCCCTAGCCCTGCACAGGACCATCCCCAAGAGTCACTCCATGTGCCCAAGAGTATTGTCCAAATGCTTCTTGAACTCTGGCACGTTGTGACTACTTCACTGGGGAGCCTGTTCCAGTGCCCAACTACCCTCTGGGTGAAGAACCTGTTTCTAATATCCAACGTAAACTTGCCCTGACACAACTTCAGGCCATTTCTTTGGGTCCTGTCATTGGTCAGCATGGAGAAGAGATCAGTGCCTGTCTCTCCTCTTCCCGTTACAAGGAAGTTGTGACTACAATGAGGTCTCCCCTCAGGCTCCTCTTCTTCAGGCTGAGCAGACCAAGTGACCTCAGCCTCTCCTCATACGGCTTCCCCTCAAGGCCCTTCACCATCTTCATTGCCCTCCTTTGGACACTCTCTAGTAGCTTAATATCTTTCTTATATTGTGGTGCCCAAAACTGCACACAATATTGAAGGTGAGGCTGGCCCAGTGCAGAGCAGAGCAAGAGAGTCACCTCCCAGGTGATGCTTTGCGTGATACCCCCAGGACACAGTTGTCCCTCCTGGCTGCCAGGGCACTGCTGACTCATATTCACCTCGCTGTTGACCAGGACCCCCAGGTCCCTTTCTGTGGCACTGCTTTCTAGCATTTCTAATTTATTTCTCAAACTTTAGCCATGCTTCCTGTTTAGATCCCAAAACATCTCTAAGTATTGACTTTACCTTGGTTTGTAGATGGTATGTGCATTATGGTCAAACCCATTATGTCAAGTTTGCCTTAATTTTTCTCTTAAATCCTGACAGAGATCTCAGTGTTACAATAAAGAAAGGTATTTCGCTGAAGTGACTAAGAGGAATAGAGGTTTAGATGTTGACTAATAAATGTTCCAAGGTTCTGTAACCCAGTTCTAGAAATGCTTTTGAAGATCTTCTACATACTTACATTTGAAGTCCTCAGCAAATCAGAAGGCAAACTAAAACAAATACACTCTCTTTGCCTTTTTTAATCATTTTAGGTCAGTGCCTTAATGATCCTATAATATGTGTTGTGCCTGGTAATAAAGAAGCAATTTCTTGCAAATTATACTTTTGGTTATATAAACAGTAAAGCTTTTTCTTTCAAAACTTAATTAGAATTTGTTTGTCCACTACTGCAGACTGCTTAAGAACTAATAGTTCTGAATAAATTGAGATTTGCTCCATTGTATGTCTTATAATATAATTTTCTTCCCATCTACATTTCCAATATCTTTCATTTAAAAGATGTTTGTATTTGTTTATATTTTGTTTATATTTAAAAGATGTGTTTATATTTGACTACTTTTGCTTTATGTCTATTTAAATTACTCCACGATTGAAATATAATTTCTTCAAATATGCTGTAGCTATTAGACTTTAATTTATTGTGTCTTAGTGGTTTGCGCTTCTGATTGGTGTTCAACACTTATGTTTTCAGGGTGTCTTTTTTCTCAACTCTTTAGTCACTTATCTCACATATTGGAACTGTTAAAGCTCAGTGGATGATAAATATCATAAACTGCATATAACAATGCTAAGGTCTTCCCAGGCTGTTACAGGTAGAACATTTTTCAAATGAGAATCCTCACAGGTTTTCTTTCCAGGGGAAACCAGGTTTCACAGGAGATTACAGAACCTTCATGTAAGAGACCATGTCTTGGAGTCTTGGTTAAGTAAAACAACAGTAAACTTCATCCATAACCTGGAGATTGGTGGTTTAGTTCCCTTTCTGTCACTTTTTGATCTTATATAGCACAGCTTAGCCAGGTAAATATAGGATTTATTCTAAGAAATAGTGTACAGAAAAACAAATATGAAGCATCTCCAATAAATTCAACCATTAGTTTAAGAAAGATTCTTTATTTTTTTAACTCATTAAATAGCAAAATCAGTTTTACTGTTTTTTCCTTCCAGCTTTTAAAGAAAAGTTCTCATTAGCTTGAACTTTCTGTGAATTTTCAATATTAGTAGCTGAGATTCATTTGGAAAGCTTACTTTCCAAATCTAAATCTTGATAGAGAGGAGCTACTAAATGATTTTCTTTAAAAGACTTTTTATAAAGGCTTGCTTTCCTAAAAAATAGCTACATCATAGCAGCATTAACTTGTTTATTTCACTCTGAATAGTAATTCTGGGATGAATGCATATCCTGTGATGATTATTCATCTTTTTTGATGTTGGGTATGAAAAAAAATATCAAGTTTTCCATCTATGTCTGAATTATTAAAAGATGCACATTTAGGTTATTTAAAATTTACTATTGGAATTTATAAAAACAGTCTGACAACATTAGGCAAAATATTGTGATTGAGATTCAACAGCACTGAATAAGTTGCTTACTTGAATAATACAACCTTGATTTGTGATATTAGTTACAGAGAATCTGACATTTCTGCAGTCGGATAATTTAATCCTGGTTGAGTCTCTTGCAGCCCTCTCCTCTTTCTCCAGACTACCTGAATTTCTAGAAAATACCATTCAGAATTCCAGATGTACAACCAGAAATTCATCTTGAAAAGTCTGTTACAACGAAAACACCAAACAACCTAGAAAAAATAACCCTTCTCCTTTATGTGTTTGCAAATTTTCCTTTATTGAATTATTTTTGAGAGGCATTTGGCAAAACAGGAGAACAGCTATACAGAAATTCGAATCAATTTTGCAATAGGTGAATGCTATTTTCCTTAGAATAGTTCTTTTTCCATCAAGTGGGTTACAGTGATCAAGCAAATGTTTCAAATTATTTGACTCCACGTCAGAAGTCATTGACAAGAAATTACACCTGTATCTTGCTGAGGACTTCAAAGGGGAATTCTGTCTCCATGGTTTCATCACATTTTTTTTATTTCAGTTTTTATAGAAAGGCCTCAAATGTAGTTCAAGGAAGTAGAACTTAGGAGTTTCTCTAATTCTCTTCCAGCTTGTGGACACTGTAATTCTGTAAAGAGCACAGTGATTTTCCACCTTTGGGCTCTGACCTGTACCTGAGACTTGCACTCCTGATGAGAGATATCAAAAGTGTACCTCATTAGTTAGTCATCTTTTTTAGAGTTTATTGTCACTTTGGACTTTTTGGTGAAGACTAATGAAATTTATAGCCAAATAACATTTTTGTGGAACTAACCTAATCTCTTTCCTTGATATATTCTGAAATGAGCGGCCATACTTTAAATGGATGTTTTTTGTCAAATTTTAATTAAGTATAACAGTGTTAAAGTGAATGCTCTTTTTGAATGTTTACATTAAATAGAACCTCCCTCATCACAGGTTACTGGAGGTTTCTTGTGGTTTGTTTTAGCTAATCAAGCAAGTCATGAAGCCAAGTACTGGATCTCTGGTAGACATAACATAGTATGTTTGAAGGTGTGTAACAAAAGAAAAAGTGTTAGAGCATGCAGTCTGTATCCCACATTTATCACCCACCTGTAACCTTTTTTGATAATGCTCTTATATCACTTTGATTTTCATAGTAAAGGTTTCATTAAAGATTAAAAAAATAATTCAGAGATATTTTACAAATAAATTAATGTTATTTCATTCAAGTTTTACTTTGAAGTTTTTGTTTGGGCTTTGTAAGCCACCATTTTAATAGACAGGTACAGTACTCATTTTTTTCCTGATTACACTGAGCAAACACTGGATAGATATGAACTATCATTGTTGTATATACCTTATTTTTACCTTCTTTCTCACCACCTTTAAAGGTATATTTTTGTTATTTATTAAGTAAAGTGTGGTCAAATTGTTTTGTGTTGCACTGAGGCTCCCCTGTTACTACTTAACTATGATGAGAATCTTCTTTAGCCTTGCCTGTTGTCAGCTGTTCAGAGCTGAAAGTAGGAAGTTCAGAGCTGTAAGTAGGAAAAATTAAAGATGGGTCTGTTGCCTCCAAAAGTATGGTATGCTGTATTCTGCCTATTTATATAAATGTTGTCATCTTCTTAGCTATTGATATTCATTTTCCTATTCCCTGATGTATCAGGAGTGAGAAAGACACATGAAAGTGTATCCTACCCTCATGGACATNAAGTGTATCCCCCCCCCATGGACATACAGGACTCTATCATAAAATTGCAAACTTTTTTTTTTTTTTTTTTTTTTTTTAATCATTCAAGTTACCTCCTTGCAATTAATGCACTATGAAAAGAAATTGCACAGTAAAAGGATACTACCTATGTAGCTGTATTTATGATCAGATCTTAAACAGAAGGCCAATTTATATGCAAAAATTAGTTACTTTCTCCTATAATATTTTTATTATCAAGAAAAAATATCTAGTAGGCCAACAGGAAGAAAAATTCTGAATGCAAGCAAAATTACATAAGCTTTACTCTGAGAGAAATGTTCTCATGAACATTCATATTTATATATTCCATTTTCAGACAATAACTTTAGTTTATTAAGAGGCTAGAATCCATGTCACTGTCTGCTTTTAATAACAACTTCTGAACTACATGTACACCAGCAAATGTCTTCTTTCCCAGAATCAGAACTCTTTGCCATAAAATTCTGGAAACAAACTAGATTTATATTTAGAAGTCATTTTTCATTTCATTTGCAATCCATTAAGTTAATTGACAACTGAACCATGAGAAAGCTTTACTATGCAGGCCATGTAAGACACCTAATGCATTCAGCATGCTGTACATTTTACACTGGTAAAAAAGGAGTCATGTTGCCACTTTTTATGTTCCTTTTTAAGGCCAAATGCTTGTTCTTATGTTCCCTGATATTTATGTACACTTTATTTTCAGAGCTGGAGCTCCAGGCTCTGGTGGAAAATAAATATTTCTCATCTATTTATTGGGTATTACCCTAAACATTTACCAGCGAGGGAGGTGTGTCTGTTAAAAGAGTTTATGTTTCAGCATAAAGTGATCAACCTTTCAGAATAAGGTGACTGTCTGGTTTGACAGCAATAAAAGTTCCCTGGGAAGTTGCATTTGTGCTTTCCTGAAAAGAGTGAGGACATTTTACTTTAATCTACAGTTTGATTCAGGCCCCCAAGTGTTAATGTTAAATACATTAGGCATGTTATAATTGAACTGTTGAGAAGCAAAATATTAATGAACTGCCTTCCCTTTGGAAGTAAACTCCAGGTTTCTTATTACTAGCACTGCCAGCAATCTTGTTCTTATTGTCTAATCGACATTTAATGGCACTCTCTTGGTGTCTCTAATTTTCCGTAATTAATGTGAATCTAAAATGAACCTTGTAAATATTTTGTGCTCATATACCACATGCTGAATAATGTAAACAAGTTATTATAGGTTGTTTATGTTTGCCCCTTGTGGTCTCTAGATTTTAGAACTTTGCATTAACTTGGAGCTGTGAGGGAGAAGTGTACCAGGCAGCTCACCTCATTGAAGCATATAATGCAGAAACAATGAAAAAATTCTACAGAGCAAAAAGATCAAGTAGAGTCTTTTTGTTTGTTTTCCCATGCCAAAACAGGCTAGTGAATTGTAGATTCCAGTATTTTCAACTGTTATGTATTAGACTGTTTTACAAATATACCCCTTTAAACTGATTATGTTTTTAATACCTAAATGTCTTGCAAATTGTCTTCATAGCTCCTTATCAAGGCAAAACTTGTAATATCTAATGAAATTGTGAAGTACAGGATATAAGATTAAAAAAAAGTTTTCCAGCTTGTTGAAATTATATTGAGAGACTCTACCATGAGGAAACAGTCTTTTCTGTTTTAAGTATGGGCTGAGTTTCCAGAAAATGAAATATCAGGTCACCAACCAGATACTTCTTGTACATTAGAGAATCAAAGATTTCTTGTTTTTATCTTTTCTACCAGTCTTTATTCTGCAGTGCATAATACTGGCTTAATATTGCTGTATTTGATAACTGTGATTCAAGAAAAAAGGATTTTCTTACCTTTTTTATTTTGCTGCTATTGTTTTGTATTTAATCCTATGCTCCTTGTAAGCTGTAGTGATTTTAAAGAATTTTCGGTGAAAGAGGTCAGGGAGGCTGACCCCTCACAGAAAATAGATGCCATAAGTGTCATCTTTTAACAGTTATGTTTTTAATAAGCTCTTTCCAGTGGCTGCTTGTAATATACAGTCTGTTTCATGGAAATCAAATAGAATCTTCATTTTTTCTCATGGAAGTTAGAAAGGGGTTGCTCATCAGAATTCTCTACCATTTTTTTTCTGTCTCTTTATTTAATGCCTGCCACAGGAAATTACATGAAGGTTGACTCTAGGTCAATGCAGCAATCTGGCATCTAAGATGCCTTATTTTGATACATTTTTCCACACAAATTCAAATAAAAATTATTTTTGAAATAGAGAAAAACTCAAACAAATATGGATTCAACTTAATTGAAAGAAAAGTTATGGAGTCCTGAATACAGCAAAGCTGTCTGTAAGTGTAAATAAATGGCAGGCTGTTATTACATGTATATTATAAAATCGAAGAAAATGGTTGTCTAGCAGACTGGTAACACACACACTTTTGTGCTTGTAAATGTACATTTGTGAGTGAAAATATTTAGTCGTTGCACTTCTCTTTGCAGTTCATCAAATATCTTTCTAATGCTAATGCCTCTTCTGCTGCTCTCAGTTAGTATTTATGTGTCTATTAAATATGTCTCAAAGCTGCTGTCATTACCTTGTGGTTAACTAATAGGTTTGCTGTCGAAGCCAAGTGGATTGCATTCTCATGGAATACCAACTTGATCTTCAGTACTGTCTCCATTTTCCCCTTTCTGCATGCTCTACCTTTCCATGCTTCCTAGAATTACAGAGAAAGAGGTCCCTCCAGTCCCAGTGACCCATTTCTAGTGTCAGAGTAAATTAGGACCTCTCTGTTCTACTCAAACTGGGAAGTGGTCACACAGTTTGATTACCAAGATGTTCGTGGAAATGCTATGGGGGACGAAATTACCAGTGATATTTTTAAAAGAGCAGTGCAGGGATGAGTTACAAATGTCTTCACTGTCTTTTCATAGTGTCATGAAGTTCTTCATCATACAATGAGTCAAGAACATACATAACTCATGTTTTTAGTGCTATAGAGATTTTTTGTTGATTTGTGGGTGACAGTGAGATAGAAAAAAATGTTAACCATCATTTTCTTAAGAAAAAGAGAAGAACTAAATATATTAACTCAAACACCAGCACCCCCTGCCCAAATTCCCTTGCCTGTAAAAAGCAGTGACTGTGAAACACTTTGAAAAAATTTTGTCTCACTTCTTGATGAGCATTAAGTCCTGTCTTAAAGTTTTAGAGAAGAATCATTAATCAGTTAGTAGTTAACACAGAATTATTTCAATAGTCTCTGATGGATAATTTAATATTTAAATTTTAATTATACAAATAGTTAAAATCACATATTTGTTATAGACAAATGTTAAACATGTTCATCAAAAAGCCTTTGTGTCTTTAATTACAGAAATTACGCTAGCATCATATTAAAATCAGGTCAAGAGGAAAATGAAATAGAATTCTTAGATAAACCTTTTTTAATTCATCCCACCAATAATTTGGAGACCTGGTGATCATGTATTTTAAACTGGAATGTTGATATAAATTTTTTTAATGTATTATAGTTGCCCTAGGACCCATTCATCTATTGTGGTGCCTTACAGGGACCTAATAAAAGTGAGGTCTGAATGTGGAACAACCTAGACAGAAAGCACCACTTCAGCAGGGAAAAAATAATGACTTAGCCTTTGGAAGGCGTTACAGTGAAGGACGGAAGCTGATGCAGGTTGCTGTGTGCTGCTTATCTGATGTATATTGTCTTCTTCAACTGCAAATTGATAACGTTAAAAGAAGGCTTATGAAAAGTTATGAAAGGCTCTTTCCACTGTATGTAGTTACTGAAAAGAATCAATTGATTTTATGGTGCAGGGCTATTTTAAAATTTATTTTCTCAACTTTGTGCTGCAGAGGTAGAGTTCAGGATAATGGAGTCACTTGGAAATTTCAGCTTTCAAACAGTTCCTTTCTTTTATGCTGAATTTTCTGGTTTTACCTTCATCTAAGAAAGATTTTCTAGACTTAGAGTATGGGCAATCTATTCCTGTAGAGCAGAAGATAATTTTATTTCCTAAATTTCTCTGATGAAATAAGAAAATTGATGAAATAAGAACAAATGAAGATAAGTGGAGGTCAGTCACTGCTAATATGAGCAATATAGAGTTTATCCATTTTCCATAGCTAATCTGGGCACTAAACAGAATTAATATTTTCTCTCTCTGTTTTTTTTTTCTTTAATACTGAACCACTGTAATAAGCAAATACCTTTACCAACTACTCAATTTCTCTGCCACAAAATGGATGGTTTATGGTTGAGATGATTCTGTCAGGTTTTGAACTGGAGGGGATTCACCTGCATAAAACTAAGTAATATTATCCTACTCTCTTCCTCCCTTGACAAAATGAGTAAGCCCAGTATGTAATAGTAAGCAGTGTAATACACTTCAGTATTAAAATTGATAGTACGGATATTTAAAATAATTTAGAAAAATTAGACTTATCTTTTATATTAACATGGTGTTGCTTCATATGTAATCTCATCATTCCACATGCATTGGACAAATATTCCTGAAGTGCAGTGAAGGTCTGTTAACCACTAGAAATAGTGGTGTATAAAATATTTTCTGATAATTATAGTGCAAATTTCCAGTTTCAGATTATGATGTGCATTCAGGCTATGGTCATATTTAATACATCACAGGCATAAAATTCGTGTTTTGCTAAGTCTTATATACAAAGAGGTTTTCATCTAGTTTTACTTTATAAATAATGAATGAAGGTGAGATAATGATGTCCTACCATGATTAGGTGTGCTAGCAAGGGTGACTCATCAATTGTAATTCACACCTGTGGAAAATAGCATCTTGGATAACTTCACAGTCAAAAAGAAACATTACACTTTATACAGTCTTTCAGCACGCTTCCAATTTAATATTACTTTCAATGCAAATTAAAAAAGGAGAACTTTTTGGCAAATGAACAGTTTTTCCTTATTAATGCTGAGTGGAAAAGAGGAAAAACAGCGTACTGACAAGCGAAGATACATATCCCACCATATGGATTCTAACGCTTTAATTATATTGCTCCCTTTCTTTTTATGGCAACTTTTAGTGATAATAATTTTTCAACTAATTAAAGACCAGCTGCTACTTAGCAAGGTAGGCACCCAATTAGGAATCCAGAACCTGGTAAATAACCTTTACTGCCAGCCAGGTAGTTGAATCACCTCCTGTCATGTATGCCATGTATCTTTTTGTAGTTGTTTTATAAATGTACATTTTAGTTATGTTAGCTGGCTCTGCTGAATGCGTTTCCTTGAGACTAGCACAAGAATCCAACATCATGTTCACTTCTTTGTTTCAGGACAGCCTGGAATATCATGTGGGTTTTTTATTTATTTTTTTTAAGTTTACTAACAATTAAAAGACATTTTTGTAGGAAAAGGTTTACTGAGCAGAAAACCAGATATATTTCCAGGATGCAGAAAGCAGTTTGCATACAGCAGCCTTCTGCTATTTTAGGATATTTAGAGAAATTATGTTGTTATTTCAGATTGAAGTCTAGTTTTTCCATGCAGCGTACAGTCTATATGAATGCAGCCTGTGTTGAAAAAACAATGCTTAGTGCTGTGCAGCAAAGAAATAATCCTTGTATGTATTGCCTTGTCTTTGTTTATAAAAATAATCACCATAGAACTCTTTAGGACCAGCAGTCATGAGAAAAAAAGTCTTTGAAACTAAACATATACATTTAGTTCTTAATTTAGTGGCAGAGCCAAGGGGAAAAGGGAATGAATTCTGCAGATGACAGAATCCCTCAGGTTAACCAAACCTAGAAAAACCTGAATGTAAATTCAGGTGCACAGTTTTGGAAAAATGTAAGATAACATACTGAAAGGAATTGTTTGAGTGATTCATATGTATTGCAGCAAGTCATCTTTGATGTTGTAATAAGAATAATGAGCCTCTATTTTATATACACCCTTGCTCAAAAAGACAAAAATTGTTAGTATGTATCAACATAAAATGAAAAAAGTAGGAGCTACAAAAGCAAGTTGACAAGTTTTCCATTAATCTAGTGCTTGCTTAACCAGTACTGAGGAAAAAAAAAGCTTCACTAACAGAGCTAGGGGAAGAGTACAGACATTTTAGAAGTATGAAAGAAGAAATTGAGAAGTCTTGGACTACTGGGTTATAAAGGAAGTGAAAGAAAGTTTCTAAGGGAACAACAAGAGAATTTCTGTAAACTTGATATATGAAGATATATATTTCATAGACATGAAATCAGTCATGTTTTCCCAGCAGACTAAAAACTTCAGGTATTAGAGAAAGATTCCTATACAAATGTTAGCCAGTTCCTATGGTAGCCTCTGCCTTATTTCCTTTGCTCTGGTGTTGCAGGTCTGTCAGTACAGAAGAAATGTAAGCTTAATGGAGTGAAAAGTATGAACAAAAAAACCAGAGAAAACAGAATAAGTTTTGAAATTATTAAAAAAATGTTCCTAACAATACGATAACTCTTACCAAAAGGAATGGCCTCAGATGAAGATGTTAGGAGAAAATAGATGCCTTTATGAAATATGCAAACATCCATTTGTTTTCAAAAGAGACAGAATTGAGTTGCTTTGGAGAAAAATATGGGTACACTCTTGTGTTTTCACTGGAAAACATAGATTCTAGTGGCAAGATTAAAAAATGTCACAAATTTGCAGTCATCAGTGTGAGATCACACAAGTTTCCCAGGCTCAGATAAACACCCTTCTTTACCACTGATTACCATCATCTTATGCTGCACTCTGCATTCTAAGCTTGCTCAAGATGAATCAAGATCATCTGCTGTAATTTTTCTTCCCTGTTACTGCCACATGGTTAATTTTACATGGTTCAACCCTCTTCTCCTAATCTTAATCAAAGTGACAGAATTGTAAGCAGAGTAACTCCATTTCTGCTTCCTAGAAACCATCTGGAACCAAGAAGACTCTTTTGCTTTATACAAGAATTATCAACACCCTGCAAGAAAAACCAGTTCGCTGCTCCTTGCACTCACTGACGTGGTAGGTATTTTGTCTTTCAGCTCTGCTGAAAGCCTAAGCTTAATTTATTATGCTGTTGAGGTTTATTTGGAACCTTGTTTGATAACAGCACAATGAAATGAAAGGGGGGAAGGGGGAACCACAAAAAAAGTGTGGTCCAAAACTGATATTGGGAGTATAGTTTTTCCGTTGAGGATCAAGTTGTTTTCCTGAAGCTGGGACAGCAGAGATGGTGATATTAAAGTGGAGTATACCCCAAGCATTACATTGCTTTCTTGAAAATGAACTTCTAGTTAGAAGGTACATTTCTCATATTTAGGATTAGATTAACACTTAAGGTATATTTATCAGAGCTGGATTTGAGGCTTCTCAAAGTTGTTTTGATAGCTTTCTGTTTTGAAATGCTTTTGCAAATGACATTCTTTTAACACAAATAAAAGTATTCTGAGTTTATGTGGGACATTCATAGCATTGGCGGTACTAAGTATTGTGAATGCTATGCAGCTGTTCTGCAAAGTTAAATAACTTGGCCATTTCCCAATAATTTTCCGTGAAGAATTGATGAGCTTAGTGTACTTTATGGATGGTCTGTGTGTTACATTTAATTTTATTCCTTTTCTTTCACTTAAGCCAAGTGAAAATATGTATCCAAACTGTATCCAAGTTGCATGCTTTTACTTTTAAAGGTGGTAAAAAGAACATGTAAGCATTAGATATTTCAATATAGTGTTGACTTATTTGATTAGAAATAGAATTTATCTTTTCCTGTCTATTCAAAGTGACCATATAATACTGAGATTGTGCATTTGTTTGCCTTTGACAGTCAGTGTTTAATTTTGTTATTTTATCTATGGGTAGTCTTTCTATTTAGGAGTGGAATTTATTTTTGTCATTAGTTTCTTTGTGGCTTTACCCAGAAATGTCAGTGTTCTAGAATATATAGAAATACATGGCATGGAGGTGGGGGTGATGATAGTGGTGGAAAAATCAGCAACAATGTGTATTGAAAGGTGAATTCAGCATTACAGTAAGGCTAGATTTGCTCTCTAATAGGAGAAGAGCTAGTCAAGTCAAATACTGTCACTAGTACTAAGACAGTTAACACCTATGGATTTTTAAATACCTCTGACATGGGACTGTAGAATTGAAAGGGGCCTCCTTCATCATTGTGTCCAGCTGCCTAAAATTATTCTTCAAAAAAACCCAACCAAATAAACAAAACCCCCAACTCCAAAATGGAATACCTTCTCCTTCTCTGACACTCACACTGCAGGTCTGTATTGGGTTTATGTGGTGAGCTTTTGGTAGCAGGGGGGCTACAGGAGTGTCTTCTGTGAGAAACTGAGAGAAGCTTCCCCCATGTCTGGCAGAGCCAGTGCCAGCTGGCTTCAGGATGGACCTGTCACTGGCCAAGGCCGAGCCAAGGAGTGTTAGTAACACCTCTGTGATAACATATTTAAGAAGGAGAAAAAGTTATTGTGCAAAGGTAATTGCAGCCAGAGAAGAGTGGAGTGAGAATATGTGAGAGGAACAACTCTGCAGACACCAAGGTCAGTGGAGAAGGAGGGGGAGAAGGTGCTTCAGGTGCCAGAGCAGAGATTCCCCTGCAGCCCGTGCTGCAGACCATGGTGGAGCTGCCTGTCCACCTGCAGCCCATGGAGGTCCATGGGAATGCAGAGATCCACTTGCAGCCCATGGAGGAGACCCACTCCAGAGCAGGTGGATGCCCAAGAGAGGGCTGTGAACCAGTGCTCAAGCAAACTGATGCTCGAGCAGGCTCCTGGCAGGGACCTGCAGACCTGTGGAGAGAGGAGACCATGCTGGAGCAGGTTTCCTTGTAGGTCTTGTGGCCCTGTGGGAGATCAACTTTGCACAAGCTGTGCCTGAAGGACTGCACTCCGTGGAAAAGTGACCCACGTTGGAACAGTTAATGGAGAATTGTTGCCCATGGGAAGAACTTGTGTTGGAGAAGTTCATGGAGAACTTATGTGAACAGTGGCAGGAAAAATGTGTGATGAACTGACTGTAACCTCCACTCCCTGTCTTTCTGCACCACTGTGGGGAGGAGGTAAAAGGAAGGAGAGACGGGTCAACGGACAGTGTTTTTTGAGACTTATATTACTTCTGTCCTGCTCTGATTTTGTTAGTAATAAATTTTGTTAGTATCCTCAAGCTGAGTCTTTTGCCCATGATGGTAACTGGCGAGTGATCTTTCCCTGTCCTTATCTCAACCCACGAACCCTTTGTTATATTTTCTCTACCCTGTCCAGTTGCAGAGGGGAGTGATAGAGCAGCTTTGGTGGGCACCTGGCATCCAGCCATGGTCAACCCACTATAAGGTCCCACACTGGCTACACTAAATGGTAAAACAAAGACTAGTGCTGCTTAACCTAAAGCAGCAATTTAATGGGAACAGGAAGAGAAAGAAAATTAAATGAAATTAAATAAGGTTACCACTTGATCACATTCTGAGCTGACTATGGGAGATATAATGTACCACGTTTGGCCAAGACAAATTTTAAACTCATTTTTTCTGATACAGAGGAAAACACTTTCTAAACAAAAATTTTAAATGATCACAAATTTTTGGTAATGACCCAGAGATGCTACGCCCCCCTCCCCCCCCCAGAACAATACATCTTGACCTGCCTGTAGCTATAGGCAATTTCCAGTGCTTCATAAGAAGTTTTTTCTTGAAGGAGAGCAAGAAGAGGAGGGGAATCCTTCCTGCAATGCAAGCAGTTATCCTCTGACATTACACAGAAAAAAGATTAGTCCTCATGCTGCAAAAACCAAATGAGACAGCACAGCTTTCTTTAGCTTTCTCCATTCTTTCAAATATGCATGTACAGGGATTTATGTCTGTGTGCAGATCAGTGTGGAGACAGAAGTTTGTGGTCAAATTGCAAGTACAGCTTGCACAGCTCTGGTTTTGTTTTACTGGATCTGACAGAAATCATTATACAAATTATAGAAACTGTATTTCATTTGTGGAATAGAAAAAATAATAATAACAATATTTGTTAAGAAATTTGCCTTAATTTCTTGTTCAATGTCTTTTCATCTCTTTCTTTTATAGGTGGCAAGTAAGACTGCCATCTCTTTCTTTTTATCCTTCTGTTGTATTTTTTGGGGGTGGGGGTGTTTTTTTTTGTTGTTGTTGGGGTTTTTCCCCCCCCCTTTGGTTGTTTTCTTGTTGTTTGTTTGTTTTGTTGGGGGGGGTTGGGTTTGGTGGTTTTTTTTCATTTTCTGGCTATAAGCAAAGAGAAGATCTGGTTACCCAGCTGGGAATGAACAGGCTACAACTTCATTTGGAGCCCCAAATGCTAATTATTCATCAACTTTGTTGGTATTTGCTTTGTTGTTTCAGACAGATCTTGATTAATACACAATCTCCTTTATTTCTTACTTTTCCAGAAGAGAGCGGGGGTTGTCAGACTGCAATAGGTAAGCAAGACAGCCTGCATAAGATTCTGGAAATGTATTGTTAGTGCTTTAATTTTGTCTTGAAGGTAGCAGGATACCAGATTGACTTTTGACCCATAGAGGGGACATTTGAAAATATCAGTTATTTTAATGCTTGCTTCTTCTTGACTTAGTGAATACTTCACTAGGAAATGGCTTGTTAGGCACTCCATCTTGAAGGACCTCTTAACCTAAATTGCAATTTGTTTTTAACAGCTCTGGGCAGATAAGCTCCCTTTCCTTCTACCAGAACTCTTCAGAGTGTTTGCAAAATGTACAATATTATTCCTTTGCTCAAGCACAAGTATTGTTATTATTTCCAAGACTGAAATATCCTCACATATTTTAGGCATCTTGGTTTGGATGATTTAATTTTTGTTCTTACTGTATTTCAATAGGAAGAAAACCAAGTTGGAATTCAGTGCTCTATGGTACATCTCCCAGAATTAGAATAGCCTGCAAGTGATTTAAGGTAGAAGACTAGAATAATTTCTACCTGGGAACTCAAAGGCGGTTCTTGAATATCTTTATTGTTTTTATATAATGTCAGATTGTTTTTGTAATTTATGTTATTTTTCAACAGGAGAAAAGTATATTTAATTTCCTTATGATAACAGTGAAAATCTATGCATCTTTTTTTTCCTAATAATCAAATGGAAAACTTTCTTTTAATTTTCTATTCCACGTTTCTAAGAAATGGAACAACAATAACAACAAAACCTCTAAAGACTGTTTAATTGATAGGAAAATGAAAGAAGCATGGTCTACCAAGGAAATTGTTCTTATGATGCCAAGTATGTCTATTCCAGAAAAATTAAAGCGAATGAAGTTCTAACTTACGGTTTGGTGGAACCTCAACATTTGCCTTTTAATAGGAATGCTTTAGCAAGTATTCTTTCATTCTGGGATTGTAAACTCTGCATTTTGCTAGAAGGATAGAATGAAAGCATAACAGGAGATATGGGTCCCTGAAATTTGCAAAGGTATGGTAATACATTAGTTATTCTTATTCCACATAGGAGTAGTGTGTGAAGTTAATAATTGGTGTAAAACAAACAAAACACACAAGAAAATTACTGAACATGAAAAGAATCCTTCAGCTTTGACATGTATTAGTTAGGGGAAATTATCTCTTCTTAGTTGTTCTCTTTTAACTTACACAAGTGACAAGTGTTTAGTACATCTGTTCAACTGACAAAAGAACTTTGTCACTGTGATGACAAATGAAAATTATTGGATTTAGTTCTAAATTACATTTAGTTATAAAGAGATTTACATTTTACTACTTCTGACTCTTCTCTACAAGATGGATAAATTAGTAATAATAATTCCTTTTGAAACCACCATTGTAGAATGGGGTAAAAAAATTCCTCTCACTGAAGTATGTATCATATATCTGGCAGGTAAACACAAAGAAAGTTCCTTCTGTTATTAACTAAATCCACAGGAGACAGTAGGGTTTGTAAGACGTATGACCTTAGTACATTTCTAGAGCACAGGAACTCTACTGTGCTGTTAAATGCAATATATTCACTTTTTTCTTTTTTTTTCTGATATGCTTTGTCACATTTAACAGTGGAAGGGTTGATGTTGTAATCAGTGTAAGATTCTTTAAGTTTCCAGGTTTTTAGAATGATCAAGAAGGATTTAATTTGAGCTTTTTACAAAGTACAGTAAACAGCTGCCTAGTGATTGACATGTTTTCTTAATTGTTGTGTTTCATGTAACATACACTGACTGCTTTATAGTCTGGATTTTATGTAGTACCACACTTTTGCGAAATTAACCAGCACACAAGCTCAGTGTGAACAACTCAATAACCTGAATGTCTGATGGATCATTTCCTAAACACTCAGATAACACTAGAAATTTTAACATAACAACCAAAAAGTGAATTATAGAACACAGGATCTGAAGTGAAAGGAGGAAAAGTGTATCTACCTCAGAAACTTAAAGGTATTTCTGAAACAAAATTGTAACAAAGCTTTGTGGAAATAAACTTAGTAGTTTTCAAATATACTGATAACTGTAAAATATCTCCTTGTGCTTTCCAAAGATGGTCAGATGTGACAGAACATAATTCTCATGTAACTCTCATTACATGAGAATCAGAAATTTTCATCTGCTTGCCTTACTTACGGTCAAATTCTACCTGCAGAAACCCACACACACTTATCAGACATTAAGACAGTCTAAAAATGGCATGATGCCTTAAAAAAAAATAAATTAAAAAGAAGTGATACTTTTCATTGTTGTTTGAAGAAATCAACCAAGCAAAAAACCCCAAACCCACCAAAGTAAATTATTGTCAGCAATAGAAGTGCAACTGATTCCCGTTTCCAGTTCTCTGTCATGCTCATACTTTTATCTATGTTTTTGTCAAATGTTTTTGACAAATAGCAGCATTTTTATCTCTTACTGCAATACAGTTGGTCATTTAACAATATGCAGTAACTGCACAGCTGGCTGTCCAAATTATCCTACTTGGTAAAATATGCAAGCATTGCAACCTTGAATGTGTGTGTGTTGTGGCACTGACTGCACAACCACTGCATGCTGGAAGTGCCTCTGGAGGGCTCCTGAGGCATTGAAAAAATTATGACCCTGTTACTTTTCCTTAAAAGTATATTTTTCACTAACAATGTTTTTATTCTGAACTTCTTCTTTCCCTTCTTTCACTTTTTTATTCTTTCTTGCCACCATTTTTATCTCTCATTAAATATTTCCATGCCTATTCATGTACTTTTCATTAAAACTTCATCCTCTCTTTTTTTTTCTTTTCCTTAATTTCTGACTCCTTTTGAGTATACATCTAAACTTCAGTCTCTAGTGCCATCGCCTTAAAAGCAAAATCTGAGATCTTTTTGCTCGTGCATGAAGATCAGTGGGGGTGCCCTGCTCCATGAGGGAGTTTTAAGCTGTGAATTCAAGGTCTCCCCTGAGCCCTAAATCATCAGCATCAAGAAAGGCAGTATTTCGCACATAGCCCCATAATTTGTGTGTCTTGTTCTTTGCTGGCTGTTTTTGTTTATTTGTAATGTCTGGTGAGTTAAAGTATAAACCTTATTAGAATTACTTTCTTAGATTTCCACAATCATAGTTTCTGAGTCCTGTCTTACCCTTTCCCAATACTGAGTCTCCCTGTTGTGAGTGCGCACTTGGAATTGGTCCTTCAAACTACAACTTTAAAGGAATTTATACCTGTGAGGATTGATATGCCCACAGGTAACCCAGAAGACTAAACCATGGCTGAGGTATTAAGGCAAAGTTCATTATGAAGTCTGAAACCCTGAATACATTGCAAAGCATCACTGAATGAAACCATCAGTGGGTGAGAGAGAACACCCAGGCCTGTTTTCCTGTGCTTTTATAACAAAACCTTTTGCATGTGCATAACTTCAAGCCAGTGTTCTCCCCAGTTCTTTTATGGACTCTTTTCTTTCCCAGCAGGGTCTGCACAGCATGTCTGTGAGGAAGTGTTATCTCTATACAGGAATCCTGCTTCTCAAAACAGGCAGAGAATAAACATCCCTAGGTGTAATAAATGGAATTTTTGCACTGATCTTTTCCCAGGCCTAGTTTTCCTATCAGCAAAAAATTCCTTGAGGGAAAACTCGTTATCCTCCCCAAACAAATCTTCTGCATTCAACTCTTGTATTCCTACAACACCTATATTGGCATGCAAGTGCATTGGTGATTTTGGGAGGGAGGAAAGCTTAAGAATCAGTGCTTTGATGCAAACTAGGATTTTTTTTTTTTCTCTGAAGTGTAACACTGTGCCACTTTGTACATGTGTAGTAACCAGGGTTGTATCAACCATCAAGGCAGAACACCATACTGAGAAAATATAGGTGTTATCTGCATTCCTGTCAAGAAATAGTTAAATAAAAAGTATGGTTCACTTTGTCTGTACCTGCTAGTTTTCAGAGATGAAAGGCAACTGAAGTCTGAATGTGGTCCTTTGGGATGAAATGCTGGTTCCACTGAAGCTGCCTGAAGTATATACAGCAGCCTAACCAGGGACCTGCTTTTGACTTCTACTTTGTATGCGTCCAGGAAGAGTAAGGGGAAGTGTAAAAAAAGTTGTTTCAGTTTAATCTGTGCCATCAGGAACTGTACACTATTTTCTGCAGCTGAAATAAATGGCAAATAGAAAAAGGACTAATCAGTAGGATAAGAATGAATACAAGATGTACCATACTGCAATATGATACTATAATTTATATGAATGTGTGGTATAAGCAAAGACCACAGAGAGCTCTTGTTTCAGCTATATCATAAAGAAATACCTAAGAACAAAGGAAGTGTCTTTGAAGGACTTTACTGAACCCTCTTCACTGTCCACATGAAGTACAAGGCAAAGAAGTTGGCCAGCAGTATTGAATGTTGATAATGAGAAAATTGAATGAAACTCAAAGCTAATTAATACAATTATGCATTTTCAGTGACTTACTCTATGTAATATATGTGCATATACACGTATACATACACTTTTATATGCATATGTATACATATACATACAAATATACACACACCCCTAAAAAAAATCACCAACCAAAAAACATCACTACCACAACAAACAAAAAAAGAAGCCCAAACAAAACCCCCAAAACCAAAAAGAAAATCCAAGCTCTTATGGTGCCAAAGCCACCTCTGTATAGCTAAGGGTTAAGTTATGTTGGCATGGTAAAACCCCTCATGGAAGAACTGAAAGGTAAATTGCTTTTTTACTTAAAGAAGTAAAATTTCCTGAAGGAAATGTTTGTTTTTAGTCTTCAGCTTTTTGAAAGCAAGACAATTGTTTTGAGCATTGATGTTTTCCTTAAGAAATGAAAATGCATATTACATTGACCAAGAAGGCAAGCGAAAAACCATTAAATATTATTCTTTCAAGTGAGTGCTGTGAGTAGTAAAAGGACTGTACATAGCGTCTCAGCCCTTCGACAGGCCATTACATTGTCATGATATGACGCTGATATATAGAGCTTATAATAAGTGCAACTTCCCCATCCTCATCTATAGGATTTTTTTTTGGCTAGTCATTTCCCACTTTGGTTAGAAAGATTTAAAAATGCAGGCACTCTTTAGCTTCAAGCGAGGACTGGGCAGGACATTAACTGTCTCAAAATGCCAATGCAGCTACTGAAATGTAATTAAAGAAAAACCCTGTTCTTTTCATTTTTGACTGAACAAAAAAAAATGGGGCTAAATTGAAGTACCTATTATTCATTTCAAATGTCAGGAAATTTAGCAGATGCACATGAGGCACAACATGTTGCCTAAGGGGTTTATGGAGTCTCTGAGTACACATTTAACATGGTTGGGCAGGAATGAAATAGCTGAGGTTGATCCTGCACTAGAGAGGCACTAAGTTTTCTTTTAGCTCCATTCTGGAGCTATTGTTAAGTTCGGGTTCTTTAAAATTATTTGAGAGATGCCTCTGCCTGAATTATGAGACCATATGCCAAAGTCAATGGTACAAATAACAGTAAATGTGAGGGAGAGAGAGAGAAATAGAGAAAAGAGAAGAGGGAGAAAGAAAAAGAGTGTTAGAAAGACAGATTAAGTAGAAAAAAAATCCTTCCTGGAAAGGAATGAGAGTGTGTCCCACTGACCTTAAGCACTGAAATGACAAATCCCCACTTCTTTGATGAGCTTGTGTCAAACAGATAAACACAAAGATAATTTTATGTATATACAATTCTATAATTATATAATTATAAAAATATAATTTATTCTTGTGTAATTCCTTGTTTTCATGGGTGCTGCTTGAATATTCCATGTTAAAATATGTTTATTATTCCAGGGTGGGAATAATTTCCAGTTTTTCATGAGTTGCTCAAAACCGTACAACGCCAGGGAGTGGGGGGAAGGCTGCCGTGCTCCTTACCAGCATGGTTTCTTCTGCACTTGCAGACTGATAGTTTGTTTCATGTTCAAAACTTAGCTGGATGCTAAAATGCCTTGCTGCCAGCCTGGCTGAGTGCACACAACCTCTTGAGAAAGAAGAGGTGGTGATGTCTTTTGCCCATACCCGAGGTCATTCTGTTCCCATTGAATTGGATTTTATTCAGTATTCTGTTGTTTCATGATAATTTCTGAATGAATAGTTTAAAGGTTCAGCACAGTATTACCATGACATGCTGAAAACTAGTGCTTTCAATCCATAATTAGAAAAAAAAAAAAAGGGAACTACAGTAAGAGATTTAAATAAATTATTCGGAAGCTGCTGCGTTGCAATGTCTGTGAAATTGCTTCCAGGCTCTTTAAAAGCAGGTTTTTCACTTGAATTTCTGTTTGGATTTCATACAAAGCATGTTCATTTATCTACAAATGAATCCTAATGAGAACCCTTTCAGATTTCGTGATGTGCAAAAGATTTCTGCAGGAACTGCAACCACTCATATACAAATTCTTTCTTACCTTGTTTCAGTGGTGGATCCTCTGTTACCAGAAATGAAATTTTTACATCTATCTCCTCAAAGCAGTTGGCAGCTTAGTAATAACATTTCAGCACCTGCAAGTGCCATATTAGAAACACTTTCATGGTTCCCCCACACCCCTGCACCAGGATTCACTTGCTGCAAAAATTTTCTCTGCAGTCAATTTTACACTTTGTAACCCAATCTATCAAGAATATTACCACTTGTATAGCAATATAGCCCTGGCCTTTCTGTAAGTTTTAAAATACCTCTGGGGATTAAAGTAAAATTATATTGTTGCCATGACATAAAATAATATTCTCAAGTGTGTTTAACTAATGGCACCATTTCTTCAGTAGGAGCGGATGGATTTATTTTGATTGGTACTATATTTGCACCTACTGTTGTGCTTTTGAAAAGGTTATTTGTGTTTTATTTACATATAGGAAAATAGACATGACTGTTATTTCTATAGATTTAATTGATATTTTAAATCAAGTTTAATAATTTATTATAGTTTATATCAGATTTATTTTCATCACAGTCAAAGTATTTGGATGATTCTTTATACATTTTTTTCATGTGTTTGATGCTATCATGAGAAATTTGACTGATGTTTCCTTAAATGCAAGACAACCAATGTCTACTGGCTTCTACCAAGTGAGACAACAAACAGAAATGAATAAAAACCCCAAACCAAACAAAAAACTGTATTCATAAATGTCATTCCTTTTCCCTACAGACATACTCCTTCAATATAGATGCTAAAATACTGTAATATAAATCCTAGGGCTGGTATGTAATTCCTGCTAAAACAAGTTTCATGTTGTAAACAAAGTACATGGCCCAAAACAGAATTCTATGACTGGTCAAACTAACTTGAAAAAAAAGACAAATAGTATTGTGTGAGGTACAGATAAAAAATAAAATTATTCTGTGCCATTTAGGTAGTGGTAAAAACATTTTCTCTGTTTCTACCCAATCAAACACTTTACTGAAGGTATTAGAATTTTAAATGGAATTCAGTATTAACAAAGCAAAGAAACTGAGTAACCCTAAAATATCTGCTGTCTTTCTTAATGAAAATTGTTGGGGGTTTTTTAGTGCCAAGAGAGTAAGTATGTAAGTATTTGTGTTATTCAAAACCCAGGAAGTCCTCTTTCCTTTCAAAAACTTTACTCTTTTCTGTATTGAGTTATAATTACCTCTGCACTTTTGTTATTGTTACTGGTGTTGTTCACTTTTACATAGAAGGTTTGACTCCCTGTAGGATGAAGAGCAATTCAGATTATTCTCTTTTCAGGCAAAAATGTTTGGTAAATAAAATTATTTGTATCACTGCTCTCCTGGACCTGAATTGAGATACCTTTGTGCTACTTTCATATGGTGCTGGAGGTACACACAGCATTAGGATCTCTGATGAACAGATGTTTCTCACATTTCCAATTTGGCTAGTAAAAAGTACTTTTTATCAGCGTATAGGTCACTTCAGATTCCATTTTTGGTGTCCAAGTTTTTGCTGAATATTGCTATAGCAAGAATCATTCCCCATCTCCTAAACCCAGCTGCAGCCACTGCCTCGTAGCTTCATTATATTTCTTTGTCAAGAGGCCTGGGTATGTTTATGTCACTTGCTTCTCTACTTCTGCGCAACAAGTGTCCTAGAAGCAGGAGCTCTACAGCTTTGGTAGCTTGCATGATGTGCAAACTGCTGTGTTGAAGTGCTCTTTGGAAGATGACAATACATGCCACCAGTGCATCTGCAGATTGCCCTTTAGGCATCTCAGTGTTTTAATCCTAGAATTCTCCTAAAGCTGGACTGCTGGTAATATCCTGTACTGACTATTTTTTCGTCATTTATGTTATTTCATACATCTAATTTTCTGCCACTTGACCATATCAAAGGTTATGGCAGTTAGGAATTCTACCTGAATTTTTAAGAATAACTCAAAACTATACAAATGCTCATTTTGTGTATACTATTTGTGCATTTATGGGAAGTGTTCTTTAAAAAAAAACCCTATCGCAAATCCACTCCCAGTAATCTTCCCATTGTCTATACCTCTACATTAGCCTTTTTCATCCAAAATCAAATGATAAATCTCTGTGCCTCTGCTTGGTGGACTTAAGCTTAGTAGTAAGTAGCCCCTTCTTAATAGATACTTGTGTAGTCAAGTGTTTTAAATGATGCAGGAGAAAGAGAAGGCACACCCACACTTTTATCTATGAGAGCTAGTAGGATAAAGTGATTGGGCCATTAGATTTTAGATATAGAAGCATACAGCTCTTGTTTCTCTGTCAAATGAAAAAAAAATTCCTCCAATCTTTTCTACTCTGCTTAATATACAAATAATATCCAAATAGTTTGCAAATACAGTAGAGATGGTTGCATTTTAGAAGGGTTCCCATATAAGTCAGGGCCTAAGTTCTAAGGTGAATAATAAATTGTTCACTGTAGAATAAGTTTGGTGCACACTGCAAACAGTGTATAGAAACATAAAGGAATTCTTCAAGCTTCATGAGCTGAGGGCTCCTCTTTAGCCTTTGAGAATATTTTGCATTACTTGAGTGTTCTTTAGGTGCCTCTCCTTGATGAATTGATTCAGCACATCTCAACTATCAGCCTTCCCTTTTTCTCTGCACATTTGATCCTAATAAATTTGCATTAGTAACTGAATATTTTTTTGTGCTAGTTGTGCTTGGAAAGGGCAATTTAGGAGAGGATCACATTCCAGAACATGGCCTGTGGCACATGATAATTTGGTAATAAACCATAAGTCTGTCAGTAGTAATACAAATACTGCCAGATGTAATTGGCATTCTCTGATCTTGTGTCCTTCAGTAAGCCTGAGGAAGTGGAGCAGATTATGTGCCTCAGGAAAAGCTTCTTTTTAAATGTACATTATTATATTTCTAGGTTTTTTAATGCTTAATTGGGGGCTATGACTAAGATGGTTCCTTAAAATATCCCCTGGTCCTAAGGGAGGATAGAATAATATGGATGTTTTTATTTAGGTGTAAATGTCACAGTTTCTTGTAGCCAATATTTTTTGTGCAACATGTACATCTACACAGCCATTCACATCTGTAGGCTTTTTCCAGTGATCCGGTGTGAGTGCTAACATATAAACTGTGCTTCAAAAGTGGAACTCTTAAACAAATAGCTTAGTAGATATTAAATAAAAATTCCATGAGTCAATAATAACCAATGTCAACAATAACAGAGTTGAAAATAACAATTCCATGAATTCAACACTTCAAACCCCAGCTATCAAACCCCAGCTTCTTAGTAATTTGTGGGTTCTGTACTTTCCACACTCCCATCATGATACAGCCAGCTCCCTCCAGATCCACAGTATATTTAATCTTCTTCTTTGATTCCCTCTTTGATTATCTCTGGATCCTGCTCCTGTTCTTTGGCCTATCTTACTGAATTGCCGGTCACTTGCTGCTCTTTACCATTGCAGAGGTCAGGAGCTTTCCCTCACCCTCACAGAAGAGGATCGTGTGCAGCTAGTTCCAATGTGGCCAGTGAATGGGCAGCTAGGCTGTGATCAGCTATGTAGGACCTCGAGTTTGGATAAAGCCTTTGAGACTCCTCTGTCAAATAGAGTCAGACCTGAAAACCAAGATAAAAAGTATGTGAAGAGGAGAGGGAAAGGAAAGAAAGAATGATATCACAAGAGCTTAAGTTCCTGAGGAAACAAGGTTGATACATAGACCCCCACATCACCTTTGTATTAGATTTCCTTGACATTTTGTGAGATTTATTTTCAAGAAACTGGTCAAAGAAGAAAAGTTAGGCTGAAAAATTTCTGTGTGAGAGCATTTTCAAAGATTATTCTTTAAGCATTTATGAAGGGAAACCAAGAGACTGCACAGGAAATTCAAACTGTGAAATTCTACATCACTGGAATATTTTCAGAAGAAGAGAAAAGTCTCAGTATACTCTCATTTCAGAATATGATCTTCTTTTCATAATCACTCTCAGGGTCCCCCATAATACCTATTTCAGGCTTTTAATGAATAATAAAACAAGGGACATAATGACTAATATTTATACACAATAAGTTACCTGATAAGGTATCCCTTTGGGCCTAACAGGAGTTGTGAGAATGTACAGTAAGTAGCAAACTTAGTAATTAGTAAGGTAAATTGAAAGTTTAGCTTTTACTATCTTCAGGTATTTTATACCCCTATTTTGGGGGGGAAATAAACATGACTCTGATATTCATTTTCATATTTGCAACAGTAGATAGTGTCCTCTCTATCTCTACAATGGTAGTTGATATGCATTTAGAATTTCCTTAGTCTTTATGGTAGAAAGTAATTTACCAATATCAACTTGAGGTTTTAATAACAGATATTAGAAACACAAACATAGCACAGTAGCATTTTATATTGTATGAAACTGTGCCTGTCTGATCAATAATGTATTCCTTCTTAATTATTCAATATTATTTAGTGAAAATTTTATGCCTACTGGAATAGTGATATGATATAACAACTGTAAATACACCCATTTTAATTAAAATACTTTAGCGATAGTTTTATGAGAAACTTTTGGTGCATTGATAGTCATGATAAACCAAAGTAATCTATTGAACTGCAAAATAAAGTCAAGGAACTATAAAACTCCTAAGGAATTGCAGGAAAATTATATTTATAAATCATATACTTGATTTTGTTGCTTTCAAACACTATTGTCTATAAAAATGATATATAACAAACATTTTAAAATATTCTTCTTTTCTATTTATTTTTCATGCCCTGTGTATAACTTTTCTATTTCTTCGGGCTTTTAGGAATAGGAGATGCTCCTGTTTCATGCTACAGAATGTAAATCTCAGATCTCCAGGAATTTAGATTTTCTTTTAACTGAAAAGGCTCATTTCAGCTGGAAAATACACCAGATGATGTATTCCTGGGAGAACCATGAAAGCACTAACAATGTAAGGGTGATAACATCACTAAGCAGACAACCTTCACAGTGCTTCAGATTGTAGGCTTCAGGCTGTGACTACAGTGCTGGATTCACTGATCTTGATAGCAAAAGGTCTTCTGAAGAGCCCTCATTGCACAACAGTGCAGGGAGGGCATCTCAATGTATGTCCCCACTACTGTAGCTGTCTGACTGCAGCCGCCCATGATACCTGGGCAAACATGGAGCAAGGAAATGTGAAAACAAATGGCAAAGAAGTTATCCAGAAGAAGCAATGAAAGTGTTAACAGTACTTCTTAAAGTTATGCTTCATGCTAATACCATTATGCACTTATTTGGCAATTAAAAAGGAAAAAAAAAAGAATAAAGAAACATCTCTCTCTCCACCAAAAATAACTATAAGTATTTTATTTTTATAAGTAATGCTTCAGAATAGGAGATAAAGGAAATTTGTGAACTACAGATATCCAAGAATTATAAATAGTCTTAAATGTATGAACTTGTTCTGTCCTTGGAGTACTCTCAAACAAATTGGAAATTTATCTCGTCAAGTGATCCTTTTAGTAAGGTATCTAGTTAACTAAAACATAGAGAATCTGCAGCTCCCAATAGCAAGGCTGCCTCTATGAGGACTACCTGAGGTAGTGCC
This sequence comes from Pachyramphus minor, assembly GCA_013397135.1. Classification (NCBI taxonomy): domain Eukaryota; kingdom Metazoa; phylum Chordata; class Aves; order Passeriformes; family Tyrannidae; genus Pachyramphus; species Pachyramphus minor. Next base: position 277,623 of record VYXB01005580.1, read on the forward strand.
ACAACACATCCAATCATCCCAGATTGACATTAGTACTGTGTGGGGCTGTTCTCAGGGTTAATGTACATGCTTCTAAGTTACTTTGCTCAATGGGACCTACAGCACTGTGAAAATATGAAAAGAGAAAGAAGGGATAAATTAATTAGAAAGGAGATAAGGATCACAGTAATAAAAAGAGGAGGGAAAATGGATTGTACTACGTTTCCCCTTTCACCATTCAAATATATTGCTGTTCTACTGCTAGAAATTACTATTTTCACTACAGCAGCACCTTATCTTCACAGCTACATGCTTCAAACTATCAAAATGTAATAGGCCTTACTAAACTGATGCTGGCAGATAAGAGATGATACTTAAAAAACAAACCCAAATAAAGCAAACAGAAAATGGATATTTGTCTCTCACAGATGTGATATTAGGAATAGAGCAAAAGACTAGACAACTTAAAATAACAGATATTATAAAGAATGCTGTAAACTACTGAGAGATATGCTAATGAAGGTAGGTTGAGTTACCCCAATCATGGGATGATGTCCTCTTGCCTATGCTTTCACAGGGGGCTGTTGCTGATCAGATCTGGACTTTCATTTTTTTGTAACATTTAATACAATTCCTTTTTAATTTTTATCTCAAGTATTTTTTTCCTTCCGAAAAAACAAATAAAACCCAAATAAAAACATAAAACCGAAGTATTGGAAAAAGATAATAAGCTATAAGAGGATAGCTGTACAGTGTTGGGGTTGGATTTGGACTCGAGACAAACTTTGACCAGTGGAGGGACCATGAAGCCAGAATTTAGGAAAAGGAGCTATTTGGCCCTGTGTGTATCTCCTGCTGCAGAGAAAAGCAGCAGCTGGGAGATAAGTCAGCTAAAGAGATTTGTAGCTTCCCTTAGCCGATTGTAACCCCCCCAGTTATCTTGAAGACTCACCCCTCACCATTCCTCTGTATCTTACCCTATCCCATCTCTAAGTTTTACATATACCACCCCTATACCGCCCAGATTCTAGCCCTTTCTACAGGAAACCCTTTAAAAAGCTGTTCCTTTGTCTAATAAAGGAGTTCATCCTTTTCCACCAACTCTGTGTGTGTGTGTGTGACTTCTCTTTGACCCGGGATAGCACCTTGCCTTTCCCCCCCGCTCATAGGATCGATCTCACAGAGACACAGCACAGGAGTTTCCGCAGACTCGAAGCTACCCTCGAACCCAAACCGGGTCAGTACAGGACACCAAACTACTAAGGCAGACCAATGGCCTCTCGAGGCTGGCCCTTTCAGAGTGAAAAAAATTATGCTATTTAGAGAATAAAGACAGTACCCAAAGTTATCCCCATGGGACTTCTCTTCCAGTTCCTCTCTATCCCAGACAGAAATTATTAAATCTTAACCCTTTGTTTTCTATCTTTCAGCCAGCTTTCAAATCATAAAAAAATGTTTCCTGCATTGAAAGCCTATGTGCTTGTCAACTTTGTTCCTGCAAAAGCTTTTAGTGTGGAATCTTCTCAAGCACTTCTGAAAGACTCAGATACCATATGTCCACTGCATCCTCTTTATCCATGCATCTATTTACATGCTAAAAAACTGCTAGGAGCTTAGTGAGACTGCATTGTCTTTCACTGACTCCAAAGCTCTTCTTTATTATAGATTCTTCCCTTTTACCAGAGAAGGTAGTCATAGTCACCAGTTTCCAGAAACCCCTTTAAGACCTTGAGACAGGAAAAATTGCTGCAAAACATTTCTTTTCATTTACTTATTTATTTTTTATGAAAGATTTAACAAATATTTGAGGGTTTGCATCAGTGTTTCCATGTGTTGCATGGAGGTCTCTCCAGGCACCCCAATATCTGAGTTGAGAAGGGAAAAAAGGAGGAAGGGAAAAGAAAGAAAAATAGTACTCTCTTATACACTCTGAATGTTCTCCCATTTTTAATATAGTGCTTATGGAAAAAACTGAAAGTAACATCTCTAGTACAAGAGCAATGGAGCTACTGTGTTTGTTGTCATTAAGGTTTAAATTGATAAATACCATAACTATAGTTAGCAGTAAGCAATATGAGCAGTAAGCATATCCACTTGTTCAAATCCTGCAGTGTTTGCCTATGTGAGACACCCTGAGAATTCTAATTTAAGGCTTTGAGTCACCTCTAAGGTAGGGAAGTAGAGTTATTTGTTATAAAGGAAGGCACAATACTGTAATTACTTTTTATGCCACTGTCAGCATCTTTAATAAGTATCTGTGCTCTCCTCAGCATGTATACTAAGCCTTGATGCCATCAGAATAGAATAAAATTGACAATTCTTTGTCCCACTTTGTCCTTTCTGTTAAAGTTATACAGCTAAAATTGAGATAGAGATGTTATTTTCTAGCTAATGAAGAGAAAAGATGCTTCTTTTATTTATTTGTGGCATTATTGCACACGTAACACAGGACCCATCAGGAACTGATTTTGCATTTTGCAGAGTGCTCATCTAATAGTCATGCACAGTAGGGGAAATATAACCTCAGGCCTAACTTTTTTCTGTTCTTGTGATCTGTGGCAAAATCTTGTCTGTTCTACAGGTATTGACTTCTTTTTTCCTTTTACACTGTATAAATGCATAACATAATAAATTAAACTCAGAATAAGTATTGCTAACTTCAATTTTAGCATTTGTTGCCTCTGTTTCAACCTGTAGAATCATTTATGTGACCCTAATCTTGTCCTTCTTCCTGTTTCCCCTTTTCATTTAACCTTTTCAGAAAATCTCATCTCCTTTTGTGTCTAGCATTCTCTTGAATTTTAGACTGTCACAACTCTAGCAGTACTACAACCTCAATAGCTGTGGTAGTGAGTGGATGGCAAAACCAGTAGCAGTTTGAAGGACTTTCTGTATAAGTGATCAGATACATTCACACTGTGATGATTTAGTTTCTCCCTTTCAGAGTATAGGCCAAAGGTCATCCTCAACTTTCCACCTACAATGAAAGAAAATATTCAGTCTTGATTTTTAAATTGCCAACAGGAGCCTGTGTAACCTGTTCTAATTACTTCCCCTCACAGTTAAAAATGTGAACCTGATTAAAAGGCTATGTTTGTCTAACTTCAGCTGCCAGACATAGGATCTTGTTATATTGCCAGATGCTAGGCTGAAAGATCATTATCAATACCATTATAAATTTAATTGATCTTTTGCTGCTGCTTTAAGATGAAACTCTTAAGTGGTATTTCTAACCATGCTGTAAAGTCATGTGAAACCTTACTCACTGCAGCCAGTCATTTGACACATGTCTCTCCCTCAAAATTTACTTGGAAAAGTGGATGTACAAAAAGTGCAACTAGGATGAGAATGGATGAGGCAGGTCTGCTAGGAAGTAACTCCTACATTGTTCATGCTTCACACAAGTGTAAATGACTAAGTGAAGTACATGCAGTGGAAAATCAGATCCACTGAGTTTTTTTTGTCTAGATGCTGGAAAACATAAATGTAAATTCTGAGCAGCTGTCATGTTTGAACATATTCCTTCCCCTTTTTTGTTTATTATTTACAGATATTCATGTGAACGTATTATTCTTCCAAAAGGTATTTGGAGACTCTATGTATAGAGACATGTATTTGCATGCAGATAAGTATTTCTGTAATAAAAAAAAAAAAAAAAACAAAACATTTTTCCATTTCAAAACACTTCATCCAACCAATCAAGGAAAAGAAGGAAACTCTAAGTATTAGATGACCATTGGCATGACCTGAATAGAGAGTTGCAAACAACTGAATCCACCAAATGTTTCAGGATTTTTTTGTCTCTCTGTCAAGTAGGTCTAAATAATAAGCATTTTTACATAAATAAATCTTTGTTTACTGAACAGAACAAAGTACAGAATTTGTTTACTATGAATAATTTCCCGTTGTTTCAAAAGACAAAATTATTTTCATCCACTTCTGATACTGAATGTTTTTAACTGTCAAAATATGGTATTTAGAACAGTCTTAGCTTTCAAATTTTGGTGCTTGCTTTTACTGCTCCTGTACTGTGAAATCTTATCTCTTTAGGTCACTGCTTTCATTCACTGAGGTGTTGAAAGCAGAGAAGGTAATAGTGCTTGGATAGATAACACACATTCTCAGTACCTCTGTTAAAATATTAGGACTGCTGGTCAGGAGTGCTCAGACTTGTTCAGGAGATTTCGGTTCACAGATGAAAGTACAAACTATTTGATATCAGCACATGGTGACATCTTTGATGGGTACAATAAAGTCTTTCTGCTATGCTTGTGAGTAGCTGCAGGAATATATTTACAGCTCAGTGACCGAACTTGCAAATCTGTCTCTATTTTCACTTACAGCATAAAAAGTGGTATAATATTTGTTTCTGTTTTAAGAAGCCAGTGGCCTAATAAGCATCTTTTTTATTTCAAGTGGGAACAGAGAGAGCAGAATATGCTCCCTAAATATCTATTTCATATAAAAGTAAATTGCATCTGATTAGCTTTTTATCAAATTAATAGGAGTCCATTCTTTGTGAAATAGATCAGTTTCTAGGTGTATAAAATGTGACAATACATTTCCCTAATTTGCCCTTTAGCTATTCTTTTGTGGAAATCTATTTTTCACTACCTGGAGATTTTAAATATTTCCCAGATCTATTTTGGAAACTGGACAGACCTCATTGTCTTCCTCTTGAATTTTCTATCTGAAACTAGCTCGGTGCTGAACAAATGTACTTTGTATGCTCTTGGCACTGCCACTAACAGCTTGAAACTAGAAATTAATTTTTAAACACCAGGCTTCTGTGACCACTGCACTGCTATTAAGCTCTCTGGCATGATCTTTAGCTTTATTCAGTCACAGTTGATAATGGTTTGTGCTTTCTTTTTTTTTTTTTTCTTTTTTTGTATGTTTTGTTTTTGTTTTGCTTTGTTTTTAAGCTCTGCTTTATGGTGCATGTTACCTTTTCCCCAAAATTAATATTTAATTCAAAGTATATTGGAAAATAAAAGGTGCATCCTGGTCAAGTCAGAATTTTCACTTTATCTGCAAATACTGGAATTTCCGTTTGACTCAGCTGTTTACACCTTGGTGGAAAAACACAATATTGACAATTTTCTGTTCCTTTCAGTGGCTGTTTTGCTGTAAAAAAACTGGCAGCATCAGCAGGCCCAGCAATCGAAACCTTTTAAAGGAAATACTTGAAAAAGAAAAGCCAGCTGTCTCTCTCAAAGTTTTCCCCTTGACTGTCTGAAGGAGAGAAAATAAGATGGAACATCCATTGCCAGCCTGGCCATTCTATTTGTCTTCTAAAATGATCCTTGGAGTCATGACTCTTGATTGACATAAAAAAGTAGATGAAGATCTCTGATATGTAGGAGGAGAAGGATGAAGGTGACAAAGCTCAGATGGGAATTGGGAAGAATATACTTCAAATGTACATCTTTCCACTTCTCTGTGACCAGTGCCAAACAGGTTTCAGAATACCTGAGAATGAAAATTAAAACTCATTTTGCATTTTAAATTCATCGTGTTAGAAGAAGAATCTAAGACTTCTGTTAAGATTCTAGAGGGCAGAAGCCTAAGGTTTAGAGCAGGAAAAGTAATCATGCAAATAATTCTCTTCTTTTCTCTTTTTTGAGTGTGGTGTTATTTCAACTGCTACAAATTATACCACTGACTGAATGAACATGATGTAACTGAAGATTTAAATATGAACCTGGGCTGATTAAACTGCATGTTTATGTGGAAAGAGCAGGTGCTATCAGTAACATATTGAATTTCCTTAACTCAGTGTTCTCCAACCTTTGTGGTAACAGCCCAACAGGGACTGTGCTGTTGCTAAAAATATTCATCTCTCTCAGGCTTCTTGATTTTATCTTCTGAAATTTCCTGTGGCTGTAAGGGAGTTCTCTGTAAGTTACAACTTGCTTTGAAACTCTAAAACACAATGCTCATTGATAATTCGTGTAAATATGCAGAAAGAAGCTCCATGTAACTTGGAATACTAAGGGATGGATGAAATTCTGTCCCACTGAAATCAACAGCTGTTCTGTTTCTGAGAGTGTAGTCTAGGTCAGATTTCATCCTTGTAAATGAAAACAGAAGATACTTTCTTTGAATTCACTAGACTCAAAAAACAAAGAAGGCTATAAACAAAAATTCTCTCTGCTTTGATTTTTGATTTCCAGGGCATTTACTTTATTTAACATTAGTTTGGATGGAATTATTTCTTTCAGAAAGGAAAATAATATATGAAAGGGAAAATACAGAGCATACAAAATAACTTTTCTGGAGGTGGTATTATAGGAGCTCAAGTATTTCTATTTTGTTGTCATCCTTCTAAATACTGGCCTTTAATTGGAGTGAAAACTTTGCTACTGGCAAAGCAAAGTAATTCTTATATGTTATTGTTTCTATTGAAGAGTAAATAAACAACAGTATGACATTGTGTAGCAGTTGTGATATGTTCTAGATATTTCATATATATTCTAATTTTTCTAAAAGCATTATTTTTATACCAGTGAAACAAGTAAAATATTCATTTGGTATGATATTAAATAAAGATTTTACTTTTGTGTTGCTTATATAGACTGTCAGATGCAATTTTTTGTTTTGGTAAGGAATTTATATTAAATATATGTGTATACTTATATATAGTAATAGTAAAACTAGACAAACATCATTCATCTTATGGCATGTGTTGATACTACTTTTAATGCTAAAGCTAGTTTCAGAGTTTTTGAGACTACCTTTTATGTTCTTGAATATTTTATTCCAACATTAACACTGAGGAAGGTTTAGTTCACACACATCAATGGTTTTAATGCAGCAACCTTTTCAACTGGATCTAAGACATAACAATTCTTCAGCTTCCTTGCGAGGCTTATTCAACACTGTGAACTTGAGCTCAGCTGAATCACAATGTGACAATGCGAAGCAGCCTACAGAAAACTGAATTAAAAATATAAATAAAAAAATCAGAGCAGAAACCATCACAAAAAGTTTGCCCTATGTAGAAACAAAATATTGGAATGCTTGAATAAGTTATTGTTCCATGAAGAATATCATATTTCCCTGTTCCAATTTATTCTGAAATTTAATGAAAGCTGGAAAAAATATTGAGCCTAGTGTTTTTCTGGGATAAGACTAAAAGAATGCAATTGGAAACTGCTGGAGTTCTTTCCCTGCACTATCATTGATTTGCCATGTGGTCATTTAGTCTCCTGAGTTTGTGTCTTGTGATCGGGGTAGAGAACTATTATGTTTGAGAAGCAATTCATTATTCTGCGTATGCTTGTTTTTCTCTCTACCCCATCATTTAGTGATGGTTACAACACATTCCAAGGTTTGACTGGTTCCTTAAAAACATGCACGTTATAACAATATTTAAGTATTTTTTTCCCAGCCATAAAGCCACTTTTCTTTATTATTTTTTTTTTTTAATAGACTGATCTACAGGACATACATTAACTGGGCTGGAGAAAGATTATGAATCAACAAGAGATCTCCACCAGGATAGGAAGTACGTGTTATTACTGAACTTGCAAAGTGTTCACTGTAGCCACCTTTTTGATGCTTGCTTCCCTTTTTGCAGAAGGAGAGTTTAGTGCACAACACTTACAGTGAAGTAAGTACCAAAATGGCAGGGCCCACTAAATGCCTGACAGGCAAAGGGAGGAATGGTCATAGTGAAAGGTGCACCCCATCGGAAAACGGCAATGTGTCTGCTTCCGCGGGATACCACCTGAAAGGAACAGACATCAAATAATGTTTTATAAAGGACTCAGTCTTCGGGCAAACAGTCAGCAGGATCTGTTACTTCTTGGTGAGGACTGTAAAATCCTTATCTTACCATGTGCAACAGTGGTGGACAAAGAACCTGTGAACGTAAGTTGAAACTTGAGAGAGGACCTGAGGCTGAGACCCAAGTAACAGACTAGGATGAGATAAAAGAACTGGAAACAATATTTAGAAGCTCTTCAAAAGATGTATGAAGACAATGTCACTACAATAGCATTTTCTAAAATTTTCTCTACGCATGACAATGGAGGAGAAAGCACTGCAGGGCTATGAAATGAGAAAAGACATTCCCCATTCCTCTCACAGATCCTCCCTTCTGAAAATAAATATCTTCTGTAGTGTCTGAGAAAGAAGAAAGTTATCCAGAGAAAAAAGCCCATCCCTTTTCTTCCCACTAGCACAAGTAAATGGCTATAAAGAGTAGATTTTGGCAGAATATTATAATACAGATTTTGGTTGTTTGTGTATTTGAAACTAAGACGTCACTATAAATCAGGTAAATTAGTTGTACTGAGTTACTGAAAAAAAATAGTCTTTAATTGAAAAAACAGCAAGTTTTTACTTATAGCATGTCATTCTGAGAGAAACCGTGGTATAAAATTTGCTCTGTTGTATCAAAATGGCATAGTTAAGTGATATTAAATATCAGTGGTACAATGTTGCAACTTATAGATAATAAGATTTTCAAGTGGGGGATAACAAATCCAAGATATCTGCATATATAGGACTGCCTCCCTAAAGATTGCATTAAGTGATAGTTATTGTAAAATTAGACTGTGAAATGCAATTCCTTGGTCCAGAATATTCTCCCTTATAGCTGGTATGGAACAGTATTAATTGCAAGAAGTATGTCAGTTCATGAAAAACTTGCCTGGAATAGATATACCACAAATAACAATGTATATGAAAATGTCCATGTTCTTGTTATAAAGAAACCTCTTTTCCAAAGAGGATAAAATATTTTCTCCTCGTCCCCAAAGTTTCACTGATGGCCTTCATTTGCTGAAAACATGGCAAGCAAGATATAAGGTCCACTCATCCTGAACTAACGTGTTGAGGTTGTTTTATTACTTTTACATCTTTCTTTTTTTAAGAGCTAATAACGTACCCGTTAACTGTTCCCCAGTTATATTTGTATGAAGCATTGTTTTTGTACTGGAAGTGGTTATGAGCTGAAATGTAAACTTCTCCTTTCTGGTCTGCAAAGGCAATTTGCTGAGGGTGAATGCTTTGTTTATATCAAATTCCATCTAGCTGTTAGATTTTTATTCGCCAGTAATAACTGGGACAACAGTGTTTCTGGGGTGACCGACTATAGCTGTCAAATATTCTTTTGGAAGAAGCAATCACATTTCTCAGCCATGGAAAACTCTAAAATAAGGTCAAGGAGGTTTCAAAAGGTCATGGATGCTGTTTCACTAAGCTACAAAGGAGCTGATAAAGCAGAGTGTTGGTCTAGGAGAAATGCTTCCCAGAGGGAAGTGTTAATCAGACTATCCTTGGCAGGTAGAAGGGCAGTGGAGAGAATGCTTGGAGGAGAATGTCTCCTTGGAATGGTAACATCATAAAACCTTTTGTTTTTTAAAGTTTCAGTATGAAAGCAACCAGCCTTTTAGTAGAAACTAATTTTTAATACATATATATAAATATAATAGCGATTTGTAGACTATTAGAATTTTTTTTAGCAAACCATGTGGAATTTAGTCTTATATCCATGCCATAGAATTCTGTTCTTATCATCTGCTAAGCAGTAATAGATTTTGAGCTCTTGCAATTAAATTGCGTTGGAAGAATCTGCATATTTTCTTAAACTGCCTTGCTGTATTTATGTTCCTACTTCTGAAAAGAAGGAATACAAACTACACAGGCAACTCTACTTCCTCCAATTCCCAAGCAGAACATAGAATCTGCTTCATAGAAAGCAGTGGTGCCTCCAAAACTGTTGTAGAGGGCAAGAGGAAGAGAGCATTTCTTTGATGTTTTGAAACTGTTGTCATTTAGTAACTAATACTTCGTTTAGGCAAGAATACTATACTGTTCTCTTAAAAAAAAAAAAAGAAAAAGACTATGTGACTGAATTTAAAAATGCCACTGACCAACAATATTTGCAGGAAAATGTTAGAAAACCTATTAGAAAGCTCTCCTTAGCACCAGGTTAATAACAAAACTACAGTTAGAAGAAACCAAGGTGGGGTGGTTGTGTTTGTTTGTTTTCTTTTAGTTTTCAAATACATCTGTATTTTTTTGAAAACCTAATTTATCTGAGGATTAGGCCACCTCCGCTGCAGTTTTTACCCTCCAGTAGTAGTCTTACATGTTTTTGCACTTTAAGTTCTAAGTTTGGGTCCTGGTTTTCAACACCACAGATTTTCAGTTACAATTTTTATGCTTTACCATCAGTGGTACACTACCTAATTGTATATGAGAGCAGTAATTCAACAAATACTATTTATCAATCTGAGCAGGATAGTATTTATATTATTTGGATAATGAACAATCCAGGGAGAGTAAGAGTTGTTTATACATATACTTAAGTGATTTATACATATATATATATATCATTAGTCCTGTAGCAAAGAAGCGATTAAGTGTGTTCAATGAAATAAATAGAACGTGTTGTCATATAGCAAGTAATACTCCTATCCACAACATCAGGCAGAAAAAAGATCCTGATAATAATTAGCCTGAAAAACAAGTAGAATAATTTATATACTATTCCTTCCCTCGCGTACCATATGGGAACACCCTTTACTTAATCATTCTTCAGCACTTTGAAAGAAAAGCACAAAATTTAAATGCATTTTGATTTTTCCTTCTATTTCAGTTAATCCTGCCGACAAATCTTAAAACACCGTTTGAGCCTGGAAGAATTTGCAGTTCTATATGTTGATTCAATGGCAAGGACACAGCTTAAAAAGAAGAAATGTGAGTGCAACCATATAAGTAATTCCTTACAGAAATAATATGCTTGCTTTTAGGTAATGGTATCTTACTACATTATTAATATTATAATGTATTATTAATTAACATTGGTATAACATTACATGTAAGCACTGCTTAAACTGCAAAGGTTTCAGAGATGTTAGCAAAATAAAAAAACCCCACAAGAAAATACTTGGCTTAATTCTATTAAACCAGACTTGCTTAAGTGTTATTACTTCCATGCAGAAAGCACAGTAGACAGAGGAGCAGGGAAATGTAGCTTTAGTAACAGAATCTCTGTGACAAAAGCATTGGCCACTGGGTGCCACTGTTGATCCACATGGTTTTATGCAAAATACTTACTTTGGCAGAAAAAACGTTTCTCGTCCCGTGAACAGCAGGTGCTTTCTTAACTGTGTGAACATCCCTACAGAGAAGAAGAGTGTCTGATTAAGGAAAAATACTTGCTTCTTTCTTACTTTCTTTCTTTATTTCTTTTTTTTTTTTTTTTTCCTCTGGCAAAGACTCTCTATCCCCCACCTTTCTTGTTAGTTAGCCTCACCAAAGACATGTACAAGAATGTAAAACTGGAACTGATTTAAAACTAGGGTTACTTGGTGCTTTGTGTAAAGGTTGCATGGATGGTGATAGGCTGAATTTCAAATTTGGTAGAGTCAGCTCTAAAAAGGAGATTTCTCTGATAACAGTGTTTTGTGGTATTGGAAACACATGTCCTAATTTTACCAGGTTTTTTTCTTTTCCCTGATCTTTGGAGTGTGGTGTACAGAAACATTACAGGAAACTATGAACAGTGAAGTTTCCCATGTTTGAAATAATATTGCTTCTGTAAAGTCCATGTAAAAATAGAAGATACTTGTTTGAGTATCATATTTTTGTCCAAGTCAAAATTGTCTGTTTGTGTCCTCAGGATAACTCAAAGAGTTAATGATTTTTATATTCCTGCAAATGGGAAGGTTGATTTTTCAGGGATCTGTTATAAAATTCAAATTTCATAGATTTGTAAAAAGACACAGCAAGCAACTCAATATGAAGTGGCATTCATTTTATTTAGGGCTTTCCATTTAAAATCCTCATCAAGGTATAACACAATCTTTTCCAGATGAGTTCAGAATTCATGGCAAGAAGGAAAAAGATGAATGTTCAGAAGGTCTATAAACCAGTGCTATAAATTTTCAACAAATTTGACATTTAGGAACAATTCAAGCAAATTATATTCTGTCTTGCACCGAGTTATCTGCTAGCTGGATCAGATCAAAAAGTCACTAAAATCATATGGGAAGAGAGGACTGATTTTTACATTTGTGTTAAATACTTTAAGAATGCTAAAGGACATATCTCAGAAACCTGTATACATTGACTGTTTGAACAAGCAATTTGTTTATATAGTTCCTTTCAGCACTGTAATGTGCAGTAAACTAGACAAGCCATTGGGGCTAATTTATGAACTCTTACATTTCTTTTGCAGCATACTTATTGCTAAGAAGAAATAATGATATAAATCACATTTCCCCAGTCTAACAGAATTCTTTCCCCTTTTGCTATTCTTGATCTGCACACCAGATTATTGCTTGACATTGTGTCATTTTTAAAGACATGGAAGGAAATACAACTCAAAATGTGATTTTAAACCCAAAAGTATTTATTTGCTTTGGTCTTCTTCTTTCATTCATTATCTTTTTATCTCTTTCTTTCTTTTTAATTAATTTTTGAAGTGCCAGAGGACTGGAGCACTGTATAATCTCTACAAATACAAAGCAACTTTCTTAAAATAAATAATTATAATAGAAATTTACAAGAGAATATGGGCTGTTACGAAGCTGTGACTGATCATTTCTATGTGGCCCACGATTTTGTGAGTGAATTTTCAGTGAAATATTCCAACAAAGCAACATGCCCTTTCAAACGTCACCTTTCCCCTGTGCTTTCACTCAAGGTTTGTCTGTTTCAGTAATGTTGGTGGATAGAGTATTTCCAAGTGGAATTTCTAAGGTATAACTAGAGTGTAGTCCAAGTGTTCTTTCAATTCAAAACTTGCCTTCAGTGTTTTGTTTTCTTTTCGTTGATCTTTTTCTGTGTCTTTGGAATGTCTTAAAAAATGCAGAGGTATTTGTGAAGTGTCAAACAGACATGTTCTTATTTTTATGTACACAGCATAGTTTGCTTTGTTTGGACAAATAATATATCCACTCTTTGAAAATGCACTGTATAATGTCAGGGTCAAGAGTAAAGAGCAGAAGTGGTAAATAAAAAAGTATTTTTCAAGCAGTATTTGTTTAACAGTGTTTCAAAAGAAGACTAATTTATTGGTGAGAAAGTTCAAAGAGGTAAGAATATGAAAAAGAAAAAAATCTAAAGCTAGACTGGGAAGGTGTGAATGAATTTTAATCACAGAAAAAGCCTGAAATACTACAGGGATTAGAAATCAGTACCAATGGGCTAAAAGAAAGGTAAATATGAAACTGATAACTTTTACTGAAGCTATCTTTTATATAAGGAAATTCTTGGGAAATATTAGAAAGAAATCATATTAAAGCTGTATTATTTTATTACTGATGATAGGTCAAAGAGACATAGTATTTATGATAACTTAATGTTCAAAAAAAAAGAGTTCACATTTCCAGGAAAAAAGGCGATGATGTTTGAGTTATTTGTGATTTACCAGAATTGTCTTAGTGCTGCTGGTGAGACCTGAAGCAACACGAGACAGATATTTCTGAAGTTACAGATCTTAAAAATTCATATGATATCTCAATTTTTCTCGTTATTACCTCAGTTTTTAAATTTGGTTTGTCATTTTGTTTTGAAAAAGGGGAGACCAAACAGATTTGGGAAAGAACATTTGAAAAAAAAGGAAAAGTTTATTGTAGAGTGAATTTGTTATTTTGGGAATTCCAAGTCCTCTGCTGCAGCTTTGTGAGAGAACTGAAACAGTTCTCATCCTTTATGTTTCAGTGTCTTCAGCTGCAAAATTAGTAAAGTACTTCAGTGCTGAGGGTAAAATACACACAGGTGTGTCTTTTCAGATAAGAAGAAGCTTTGTGGAGTAATGAATAACACAGAGCAATTAAGATGTAGTTTTATCTTTTGGTTATATGTTATACAATATCAACAAAGTAGAATGTATGACATATACAATTATTTTCCTGCAGGCTATAATAATTCATAATTTGTACTCAGTTATGCAATATTACTAGGCAGAAGACAAAAAGTAGATTTAACCCACTATAGACTGGGAAAAATTACCAGAGAGAGGTGAACTTACTTTTTTTAAGTCAGTAAAAAAAAAAAAAAAAAAAATCTGAATATCAATATCAGCTCCTTTTGTTGGTAATTCGTATACATTTTTAAGTATGAGGATAACAGAAACATTGTCACTGGCTATTAAAAACATGGAAGATGCATGAGATTTAATTATAAAATAATATTCTTCTATCTTAAAATATGAGATCGGAGAAAAATCTGCTTGAATGTTATGATTGTGTATTAGATTGTGTGTCATTCGTTTTATGTTCTGTTCTAAATAACTTGTCTTGGCATTGACCAGAACAAGTTAATAAGGGCTACAGTGGCAATTCCTATGTAGTGACAGGACAGGACAGAAACCAAAGGAGTGGATTGATTCATCCAGGCCATGAACTCCAAACGACAACCTGTCATTGTTTTTATGACAGATGAAGTTGCTAAGCCACTATCCATCATACTTGAAAAGTCATGACAGACTGGTGAAGTTCTCAGTGACCGGAAAAAGGAAAACATAACCCACATTTTTAAAAAGGGAATAAAGGAACATTCAGAGAAGTACAGGTTGGTCAGTCTCACATCTGTTCCTGGCAAGATCATAGAGCAGATTCTCCTGGAAACTATGCTAAGGCATATGGAAAAGTGAGAGGTGACTGGTGACACCTGACATGGCTTCAATAAGGGCAAAGGTGCCTGACAAATTTGGTGGCCTTCTACAATGGGGTTACAGCATTGGTGGATAATAGAACTTGTGCAGAGCATTTCACACTGCCCCAGCATTTGTCACTGTCCCACACGACATTCTTGTCTCTAAATTGGAAAGACATGGATTTGATGGATGGACCACTTGATGGATAAAGAATTGGCTGGATGGTCACACTCAGAGTTGTGGTCAGAGGCTCAGTGCCCAGGAGGAGACCAGTGATGAGTGTCTCCCTCAGAGGTCTGCACTCATGAGGTTTGCATGGGCTCACCTCTCTTGCCTGTCAAAGTCCCTTTGGATTGCATCCCATCTCCACAAACCATCTCCACTATCCATGTCCCTGACAAAGATGTTAAATAATACTGGTCCCAGTGCAGATTAGTTGAGTGTCAATGTGCACTCACAATAGATATTCACAGGCCAGAAAGCCAGTCCCACTCTGGGCTGCATCAGAAGTGTGGGCCAGCAGTACAAGCGAGGTGACTCTTCGCCTCTGCTCAAGTCTTGTGTAATTCCACATGGAATACTGTATCTGGGGCACATAGCATAAGAAGCACATGGACCTGTTTGTGCAGGTCCAGAGAACGGTCATGAAGATGATCAGAGGCCAGCAGCACATCTCCCATGAGGACAGGCTGAGAGAGTTGGGGTTGTTCAGCCTTGAGAAGGGAAGGCTCTGGGGAGACTTTATAAGCATCTTACCGTACCTTAAGGCCTACTGAAAAAATCCAGAGGGACTTTTTATCAGGTAGGATTAAGGCTAATGGTTTTAAACTGAAAGGGGGTAGGTTTAGATAAGATTTTAGGAGGAAATTCTTTACTATGATTGTCTTGAAGCACTGGGAGAGTTTGCCCAGAAAAGTAGTGGATGCCCCATCTCTGGACATGTTCAAGTCCAGGTTGGATGGGGCTTTGAGCAGCCTGGTTTAGTGGAAGATGTCCCTGCCCACGGAAGGTGGATTGGAACTAGGCGATCTTTAAAGTTCTTTTAAATTTCCATTCCAAGCCAAACTGTTCTGACCTAGGGGACATATTAAATTGGTAAGGTATTAGAAATAGGAAAAATCAAATATTAATGTAAAAAATTTACCAAAATTTCCAATGGACTGTCCTGTTTAAATGTATTATTTGGTTATCTTCTTTTTAAATAGTAGATAATACTCTTCCATTTGTCTACTAGTTCTCTCTCTACTTGCACTGCAGGATAAGGTCTAAAATATGGGAAAATATATAAAGCAGACAGAAAAGGATATAAACTTTAAAACCCTTGAAACTGGTAACCGGAAATATGATCTGTCTGAATATCTACAGATGATTTGGGTGGTGGAAGAAATTAGGTGTAAAATGATGTGAGATTTTGGTATTTTACTACTGCACCCAGATCAATACTGGGGGAAAGGGAAGGGTTTGGGATGAGGAAATGCTACAGTTTCAATCTGAGCGGTCCCAGAAACAATCTGTTAATGCAAAATAAGATCTATATATCACCTGATGTGAAGGAAAGCAGGTTTTATAGAATGTGATAAAAATAACACATGGAAACAGAGACTGGAAACATTCTTTTTCTTCATCATTACAGAATTAAAATTACTGTGTTTTTGCAAGTTAAAGCTGTAACAATTGTCAAATTACTAACTAGGTTGTAACATTTTCAATATTCTCTTTCTCTGGATAGAAAATAGCTTTGAAAAAACTCTGTGCTTTTTCTGTTTATTATGCACAGATATGGATTGTCTGATTGAAAATAGGGATGCACATGGAACAAATAGGTGGACAATTGAAGCACTGCTTCTCTCTTGATATTCTCTTTTAAATCCACTGCAAATAAAAGTAAACATTCTGCTCTTATCTGCTTTGCTATTAGTAATAAACCAACTTGAGACTTTTTCTGCAAGCCTTTTTAAAACGTGCCAGTGTTAGTAATAAAATTGATATATAGCTACTTAAAATTGGTAGGAATCTTTTATTTGCCCTTGTGAATTACATAAAATTGCTATTTAACTGTGTTGTCACCTTAGAATTTTGCAAATTCCACATTTTTAAGCATAATGTAAAAATTATAAATATATTGATCAAAGTTTATAAACTGAGGTGGTTTAAAATCTATGACACTAAATTTCCATGGAACAGAGATAATGGTGGTTGCAGATAAAAACCTATAGGCTTGCAACAATTTTGGGATTTTTCTCGTATTTTTTTTTTTCCGCCAATGATATTAAAATCTTTAACTATAAATGTTGATATGTCAGTAAAAGTTTTAAAAATGTTTGATCCTTGAAGATGTTGAGTGAGCAAAAAGGTAATTTCCAAAGAGCTCTCTCTCTCTCTCATCAATGCTAAAATAAATGTATAAGTTTCTAAATCAAGGAAAATTACATGAGATCTTGCAGGAGATCCATCCATCCACTTTAGATATATTAGATTTGTTTCATGGATTTGGTTGTATACTTGGCTGACTGCTTTTTCCTGTTCTGTTGGTGTAAAGTCTGAGTTTTTTCCTTATGTTTTTGTCCTAAATAAATAATTTAAGCAATATTCATTGTTCCATGTTGTGAATCTAAGTCAAGAATGCTTCAGTGAAAACCAGTGCATTGCATTTTAGTGTAGGAGAACTGCACAATGTCATTTCAAAATAGATTTGCTAGTTAGAGTCGTTAATGCCTGAAGGATGTAGGAGGGATGGGAGGTCATTCTGAATGCTGTCACAGGTAGAAATTTCAAGTGCTCTGTAAAATTAAAATTGCTCTATAAGATTTTTTTTGGTGCCAAGAGAAAAAGTACAATTTTTATGTGAGCTTCATATTAAAAGGTATATCCAGTCTTCCATAGGACTTCAGTTTATTAGGGAGTGAACATTGGTATGAATTCCAGAATCTCTGTCAATCCTATATAAAGATTTTTCTTTAACTCCAAGCAAAATGAATGAAGGCTCAGCACATGAGGGTTCTTAGACCACTGGTCAAACTGAAAGTTGGAATTACGATTCCACAAAATTGGTTGTTCTGAAATCACCTTTTCTTCAAAATCTTCTAATTAATAATTTCCCTTTGTCTAAAATATAATTCTACTTTCAAGGAAAGTGTCAGAAAACCTTCACTTATCTTAGACAACGAAACTCTCAAAGTAGCTATTCAAAATAGTAGTGTGAAATATCTGTTGAATTGAACTGGCCAAGACTTAACTGTTGACATATTGCAGTCCATCTTTCTTAAGAAACCCAAACAAATGAATAAAGTATCAAATTACCTCAACCAAAAATTTAAGTTTAATTGGGGAAATAAAAATGAACCACTCTTTTTTCCTGATTTCTGAAACATGGTAATGGTCTCATCCTAGAAAATGTGTCTCAGTCTCCCTACCCTGTAGTACTCAGCAGAGATTTCTGCAATCACTATGGGAACACCTTGTGTTATTCAGATAGGAACACATAGGAACACTCACTGATCAGTGGCATTTTCCTTCTGAACTATATAAACAATGCTTAGATATGCTTCTTTCAAATAAGTATTTATAATTTAATCACTGGAACCTTATTTCAGTATCTCTCTTGAGATTGAGCCCCCTTTTTTCTGCGATCTAAGTGCTTCATTCTCTCATGGGCTTCTTTTCAGCCTATCAGCCTAAACTCTCTGAGAGACCATATACCTTTGCTCTGCCTGCAGTGTCTATTAGCTTCAGTTAAAGAAGTGTTAGGCCAATGCTTAGTGGCTTTGAAAATGCCTTTTGAAGGGAATTTCATTCCACCTGATCGATCCAGGTTTATGACAAAAGACCAGCTTCAAACACTGTATTTAGCCTTCTTCAGTTGTACACATGACCACTGAAACAACAAGTGTTAAACTTCTATTATAATCTGATGTAGAGGAAGTGTTTGATTCAATAGAATGGACCTATATTTTTCTCTTGCTTTAAAAGGTTCTTTTGTGGAGTGAATAAGATTAAATGGATAAAGCTCCTGTGTATTTGAAAGCATGGTTTTAATCAGCTGTACTTTTTCTAACAAAACTAGTTACCTCATTTTGCTTCAGCTACTATAGAATTTTTTTGAGTGTCTGTCAGAACAAAAGATTCAAAGGGCTTCAGTTTGCTGCAATCCACTCAGCCACTACCTCAGAAACTTTAACCTTCCACGGATGCACCTAATTGATCAGTAGAATGATATGTTAACAGATGCAACATTCAAAATCCACTCACTGCCTTATTTCCTCCTAAATTAAAGAGATTCTGTAGGTGGGATATATTATCAGCAATATTGTAGATAGGTAGCTACACTATCTGGGGTTTCTTTGCAAAAAAAAATTTCATTAGAGAGCAAATTCTGCCACTACCATTTTTTGTAATGTGCATCTTAAGTCTTTGTTTACCTAAAAACAGAGGTTATATAAAGGATACGGACAGAGAGGAGAATTTTATCGGATATGAAGGGAGTGGTACAGAATATGGAGGATGAAAAGAAGTAATAAACATGAGGAGAAAAGGAAAAGCACAGAAAGATTGGCTAAAAGAAAAAAATAACCATAAAGCTTTATGTTACCTGAATATCAATGTCATATAAGCTTGAAATTATACAGAAATAAACTTGTTTATGCTAGCAGAGTTACAGTAGCAATAGAGAAAGCTTAAGTGCTTTGGAGAAAAAAGACTCAACCATTTGGTAAAATCATGCAGACTGAAATGTCTTTGAGGGCTATTGAGAACTTTTTATCTTTCCAAAATTGTGGGAAAAATTTTTGGTGACTGCCATTGTAATTCACTGTTCTAACGCCATGGAATGGCTGGGGGATAGGGCCATTAATCTTGTGCACTGAGAAAAAATATTTTTCCTGGTGGCTATATGAGTCATTATTTTTTCTTTTTCACAGTATTAATGGTAATTTCTTTTTTTTCTGAAGGAGTTGGCAGAAACTTTTGCCATATAGGGATAAAAAAAGTTACAAAAATCCTCTTGAAATAAACAATCTCCTCATGAGTTAAAACTGCAATTTATTTAAAATTTAATGAAATGGTTTTTTTAATGTATTTGTTGTCTTTTGTCACAGCAGCAAGGGTATACATAATTTATATCTTGTTTATAAGCCTAACAAATGTGTTTTCTAGAGATAAGGGGTCTGTTTCTAATACCAGTTATTCTTTGCATTGCAGAACTTCCCTAAAATGTTTGTGAACATTACTTATGATTATTTGTTGATGCTGCTGCTTTTTCTAATTGTAGCCTCTGCTTTGCATGCCAGAAATCCTGATGGTTATTCGATTCACTTGATGATCAGAAAAAATCAGCAAAGATCAGCTTCCCTTCAGATCAGCAGGGAATTAAGCATCCTGACACTGGTCTGTAGATGTAAAATTCTGTTAAGCAAGAAACTCTAATACTTTATTACCATTTACAGATATTTAAGTATCAAAACCCTGGCTACAACAGACTGTCACTGGCATTTTTAGCTTCAGATCGCTGTAGTTTGCAGTCTAATCTAACATTTCAAATCCAAATGCCAGAAAGCTTTTATCTATTTGAACTTAGTAGTCTATTTTAGCTAGATTTTCTAAAGGGCTAATTTCTCCTTAGGCATTGCAATAAAATGCTATATTTTAAGGAAAATCAGCATCCCATGATAAGGAAAATCATTGCCCATGATTAAGCATAGACAATCACGAATGAAATCTTAGCCCCTCTGAATTCAGCAGGAAAAATACTTGTGATTTCAGTCAATTATGTAGTGACAGCAGCAAAATGAAAACATTATTAAAAACTCTGCTTAAAGTTCACTCCCTGCCTCTTATGGGAAGAAACAAGTTACTGATTATAAAGGTGTTATCATCCTTTTTTATTTTACTCTCTGCTCAGCAGAGAAATAACACTCATTGGTGGCAAAATAGGTTTTAGAATTACCACTCGGAGAGATGAAGGCAGGACTTGTGTACTTCACTCCTAGATCCACTTTTGTTGCCAGCTGAACTGTCAGCTCTCTCAGGCACCGCGGTGTGCGCTTCCCTTTACAGTGTTTTCTTCACCATGATAGATTCTTAAGTGTAGATTTTTCTTCCAAAAGAGAGTTTATACTGTGGTACATAGACAGGATCTGATTTACCACACTACTGGGAGCTAAGTTGAAGTGACCCCAACTTACAAGACGTCCTCTTAGCAGTCTGCAAAATTAAACCTCTGAAGAACTAAATGGCCTTGAGAACAGATATGAAGTATGTCGATGTGCTCTCTTTCAGGCTTCTGTGTACAGAGCTGGTTTAGCGATCTGCCTCCTAGTCCCTGATGATTATAAACAAGGCTCGGTGTATGCCTCGAGGTGATTTTTCCTTGAACAGAGCTGATACCACTATAACAAGTTATGCTTTGTGGCTGAGAGAGTGGGGTATTGGATTTGGACCAGAAGAGGAGAGAAAAGTTATTTTTTCTCTTCTGTCACTGAGCTCCTTTGTGAACTAGGGCAAATTAGTTCACCTCAATAATTTCTTCAACATGTAGAAGGGGAATAATACTTCTTTATGTAAATAACTGCTGGTTCTTAGGTTACCTCAGGTAGAGCTGTGACAGAACATGTTCAGGCTGAAACACTGAGGTATATAGGAGAGGTGACAGTTCTTGAAGACAGGGTAATAGAAGTTGTAGAGGTAGCAGTTCTTGTCCTTGTCACTGACTCTGCGAACAACCTTGAGAAAGTTACACGTTGTCTTTCTGTAGTAGTTTCCAAGAGCATTCCTCTGTTAAACAGTGGTGTTCTCAGGTCAAATTAATTAACTTTTGTGAAACATTCACCTACTTGAAATTGAAAGTAGATTTCTCTTTCACTTTCACAAAGCAAAGATACTTCATGGGAGAATCTGGCCTATGAGGTAAGGAGCAGTACAAGTCAAAAGCAGGGTAAGGGTTCTCTTGTCCTCATCACCTTTTTACAGAGTCATCCAGAATACACTGAAGTTCTTTCAGAAGTTATAGCTGGAGAAGAACTGCCCCAGTATATGTGAAGCTAACTTCTCTTTCTGAGAAACTGGGCTTTGTTTTTAAAGCAGTTATAATTTGCATGAACATCTGATATACATGAGAAATTTGCAACAACTTAGTTACTTTAAAAATGGAAATTATGGAAATTATTTATGGAAAATAAAAGCATATTTCCAATGGACAGCAAGTTAGAAAGATAGAGAGGGTCTTTTTACAAGGGCATGTAGTGACAGGGCAAGGAGGAATGTCTTGAAACTGAAAGAAAGTAGGTTTAGGTTAGGAAGAAATTCTTTACTGTGAGTGTGATGAGGCACTGGAACAGGTTGCCCTGAAAAGTTGTGGATGCCCCAGATCTGGAGGTGTTCAAGGCCAGGCTGGATTGGGCTCTGAGAAACCTGGTCTAGTGAAAGGTGTACCTGCCCATGGCAGGGGAATTGGAACTAGATGATATTTAAGGTCCCTACAATGCAACCATTCTATGATATGATTCTATGAAATTATCAACAAAAAGAGAAATAATGGAAATTCAAGAACATAATGGGAATGTGTAAATCTCGGACCTCAAAGATTAACTATGGAGCTAATATTTTTACAAAATGTAATTATATTTTTGACTCATTACCAAAATTTGTGGTTTATTAGTTATTTAATTCAAAAGGATAAAATCATGTTGCAAAACTGTATATATACAGTGAAAAGCACACATATTTTTGATTTTCTGTAGACAGCAGGAATCAGAAAATAAGAGCATATTTTTTGTTTAAAATTTCAAATGTCCTTTTTCAGGCCACTGTTTCATAAGCTCGGTTTGTCTGTCTCTGCCACTCACTAAATGTCAACTTTTTGTGTTCTACTCTTTTGCGCACTATTGTCGCAAAATTACAATCCAGTTAACTACCCACCTATGGTCGTATTATTAATATCTAACTATTAAGATATTAGATTAAATATTAGATTATGTATAATATATATATTATATATAAAATGTATAATATATATGACATATAATCTAATATTATATCTTATATATTATATGGATTTTATAGATTATATATAGATTATATATAGATTACATATATGATTATATTAGGTATTAAGAAATTAGATTGCTAGAAAATCCACCAGTCAAGTCTGCACAGGATCTAGACTGGTTGTTCTCACTGTGACCTGTTAGTGCATGCTGCAGTATGAAAGGATCTGCATCTCATGAGCTGTGTTTTCCATATATAATTCTTGAAGGCTGCTCTAATTCAAAGCACAGGCCAGTCCCTGGGTAAAGCCTGCCTCCAGGTCAGGTGATGGATGGTATACTGGCAAACATACTTGTTTAATACATTCAACCTCCATGAACGAGGGATCCTGCTCCAGCGTGCTCCAGTCCGCGGGTGACCCACACATCTGAATGTGTGGTGGTGCATTAACAGTGTTTATGATGGGTAAAGTTGCACTTGAAAATGGATCTGCACAGCTGTTTAAATGGGGATTTAAACTAACCTTGTCCTGTCACAAATCTGCTGCTTGGACGCTAGTGCTGCAGCAAAGAAATTGTGTGTGTGCAGGGAGGCTGTTTGTCAGCAGAAGGGGTCTTGTGCCAGGTTACCTTGTTCTCTGGGAGCTGGTCAGAGCTGTGGTGCCTGCAGACACTCCCTCCTGTTCCAGGCAGCTCTGAGGACATCTGCAGGGCAGAGGCCACGGGTACTGCAGCAGGGCTGTGTGCCGACTGTCTCCAGGTCAGTGCTGGCTGATCCCTGGCACACTCTTATTTTTTTCAGTTATCATTGCAAAAAGGAGGAAATAGGTATGTACCTACTTCCTTATTTAACTGAAGAGGATCATTGTGTTCAAAAACTTCTGTAAATACCATAACAACCCGGAACAGCAATACTTCAATGCTGCAGCAGTGTGATATCAAATTGTTATTTACCCATTTATTTTCCCTTATGTGAAAAAGCTGTGTAGCTGATTTAGGAAGAGTAAATTAGTGATGTTTGGCTAAAAGGGTTTAAAAAGCAAGGGAAGATTTTAGATATTCTGCTAATTTGTTCTCAGTATTTTCTTTCTATTTTCTTAGTATTACGGTCACCAACATAAATCTTCTGTTCAAATTGCCTGTGCTTTCCTCTGGCTGCAGAAGGTTGCTTAGCAACCTCCTTGGTTTAGTCATGTGATAAAAATACTAGGATGACAAAAATGTTCACATTAAATTTTTTTTAAAAGTTGGGGTATGCTTTTCAAAATGACTGACTACATAAAAAGAAAACTAGATTTGTATAACCTGAAAATTTATTTTTAGTGTTTACTTGAGGTGTAGTCATTCACTGAATCCCAAATTCCAGCGGTTAGTTTTGAATTTTTACAGGCCAATCCACTCCAGATTTCCAGTGTTCAGCAAAACACTCCACTGGTTGCACAACAGTGCAATCTCCTCTAATAACTGGAAAAAAATTGCATGACTCTACGAGGAGAGTTAATGGCATTATGACATTTACTGAACACAAAAAGTACTTAGACACATCAGAAAATATGTGACTTTTTAAAGGACTTCAATTTTTAAATGTCAAACTCTCTTTAAAGCAGAAACACTTTAGAAAACCTATTTGGTTTCCTAATACAATCACTATCTTTTTCCTTAAACAGTTTATTTTCCTGAAGAAAAGTTGGTGCAGCCTCCGTCACAGAAATTTGGAGCCAGTATTATTGCCTGTCAGTTGTAATCCCAGCAAAGATAGGTTTTGATTTTTCAAACTCACATCAGACATGGAATTCTTAAAGTTTTTTTCCTACTCATTATGTTAAATATTTTTTCTCACAGAAAGTTCAATTCACATGTTTGTTAATGCTCAGTTAAAAATTCTCATGTTAGTGTGTATTGTGATATTTTTGTACAGAGACAGATAAACACATTAACATTAGTATAAAATATCTGACTCTTCCTTTGCTGATAAAAATCTAAACTCTAATGAAGATTTTGAGCAAGAGGATGATATTTACATTTGAAGTTGTTGAAACAGTTTCAGAAATCAGATTTCTGTTGCAGAATTAAAGAGCGATTGTGGGGGTTTTCGTACAATTTTTTGGCTAGGACCAACCACATTGTGACTTCTTCTTATTTTGGGGAAGATTCCTTCTCCATTTAAATTTATCAACAAAATAAAAAATACTCTGACAGATATATTGATTTGCTGTTACAACTATATGAACGCTTAAAATGAAAATTCATGTTGCTAGGCAGGTGCCTTCATTACCTTGTACAATTTCATTGTTAGTTTAGAAGTGTTCTCTTATTCCTTTCCATTTCCTAACCCTACTCATTGAGCTGTTCATCACTGCTTGTAGCTTGTGCTCTTACCTGTTCTGTTTGAGCAGACCACAATCACTGCCTTCCTTTGTCTGGAGGGAATATATTTCTTTTCCTTACCTTCATTGCTGTCTGTTAGTCAATTGGTTCTCTTTGTCCTCAGTTCTGCCACCTCTTAGTTGGAACATGAATATATTTTCCTGGCTGCTGAAAGGATGTTAATTGCTGTCCTAACCAGTGCCTTACACCTGCCTGCTGAGCAGGACTTTCCAGACAGATATGTATTATCCAGATATATATAATCTCTTATTTAATGGGGTATAACAACATGTTTTCCCCTTTCATATGTCTGCAAATGTACATTTATGTTTTTTAATATATAACACCAAGAGTTCCTTTTGCAAAAATCTAATCTCTGAAATTGGTGAGAGGCAACTCTGATAAACAGGAAGATGAAGTGAAACCTGAAAACCAGGTTTTAAAAACATATACATTTATTCGTTACTTGAGGCAAGGAAGACTAGACACCAGGCGGGAATATCCCAGCAGCTTTATGAGATACTGTTTTCTTTCTGTATTTCATGGTTAAGAACAACTGTCCACTTAGATGAGCAGGAGTCAAGATAATTGACAGAAAAGAGTACTGTTGAAAGACCCCTGAGTTACTCTACAGGATCAAATATGATGATACCTCAAGACAGGAAATCCCCTGACTTCTCATTCCTTTCTCACAGTTTAAATCAGTAATGTATGGAATGGATTGTAAGATGATTATCTGTGATTTAGGAAAACTGAGGAAAATATATATTCCTTATAAGTTTTATGCCATCTGAGATTCACCTTTATCTTTCACATAAACATTCAGGGGAACTGAATGAGTGTTTAAAAGGGCAGGACTTGTTTGTTGTCTCAAATCCAGTGAAGACATGCCTGTGAGGAAATTATGTAAAGAGCAGACCCAGCTTTTCGATTTATGAAGTTAAAGAAAGATTTGTGAGAACAGCATGGAATTTCATAACACTCCATTGAGTATATTGGAAGGGGCTGGAGGGGAGGGGAGGAAGAGCATATACATCACTGACATACTTCATCTCTTCACATACAGCCATCATATTCAATTAAGTAGAGAGCTCTCTGTCAACAAACTTGACACGTACATCTAGGGAATGTCACGAGCTCCCCAAAATCAATATTCAAGTTATGATGGACTGACAACTTACCAGCTGATTTTACCAATTATTGCTTTAGAAGAGGACAAAGTCTTTGTAGCATGAACAAACAAAATTAACTTAAAGGATATGGCTGAGTAGAAACCAGGAGCCAACAATTCCTACAGAATTTAAGAAAATTATTAATGAAATTCAGATCATCAAGAAACTAAAATATAACACTGGAATCTGAATCTGAAAAGAATTCGAGAATATGATTTCTCAATATCTTAGGAAGCTAAATTACATTTTTATACAATTTATCCAGATGAATACAATGCTCCCTGTAAAATTAAATCACTATAGGTCTAGGGAAGAGTTTACCAGCCCTGCCATGTTATTACAATTTTTCTTTTTTCAATATATAAGACCATAAATGCAGACCTAGCAGAAAATACCAATAAGGTAACTACTTTTTTGACAATGACTATTATATGAATATGAAGGTTAAACATGTTATCCCTGAAACACTAGATTTCTAATTTTACAATATTGCTCAATATGTGTACAGCATATCTATAAAGGGAGGAGAATATTAATACTGTCACAGTTTTATGTTTTAGGGGATGACAGCCTTATTATGCTCGGAACTCTTCACACTATCTAAATAATCTGATGGATGGATGTACATAGTGGTCTTTTTTATATTAAACAGAATAAGTTGACCTCTTAAAATTGATTTTTTTGTGTGTGTGAAGAGAAGCTTCAGTTTGAGTTTGTCCTTATGGATACTTATTTTGGGTCAACTTGATCCTACTTCAAAATACACATCAGCAAATAGCAATTATTTTGACCCATTTTACAGGAGCTTTGGTGTTGAAGTAGAGTTTCAAAGTGTTCATGGGAAGTACACAAAAGAGCACAAAAGCATTCTTATGCAGTAGCACAAAAAGGTCTCATATGTGTTAGTTGTTATCTTTCACTACAAATCATAGAATCATAGAATGGTTTGGGTTGGAAGATTATCTAGTTCCAACCTTCCTACCATAGGCAGGGATGCTACCTACTAGATCAAGTTGCTCAGGGTCGCATCCAACCTGGCCTTGAGCATTTCTAGGGAAAGGGCATCTACAAATTCTTTGGGCAACTGTTCCAATTTGTCACTATCATTGAGTAAAGAACTTCCTTCTAACATCTAATGAAATTTTTCCTCTTTTAGTTTAAAACCATTCCTCCTTCTCCTAAGTCCATGTGAAAAGTCCCTCTCCCTCCTTTTTTATAAGCCCCCTCTAAGTACTGGAAGGCCACAATGAGGTCTCTCCAGAGCCTTCTTTTCTCCAGGTTGAACAACCCCAGCTCTCCCAGCCGGTCTTTGTGGGAGAGGTGTCCCATCTCTCTAATTATCTTTGTGGCCCTCTTCTGGACTTGTTCCAACAGGTCCATGTCTTTCTCATGTTGAGGACCCCAGACCTGAATGCAATACTCCAGGTGGGAAGTAATCTCTGTCTTTGTCTTGAACCATGAACTTTCTTGTTTCTCTTTTTTCTGTTTTCTCTCTCTCGCTGTGGGGGCTGGGGCTCTCTTCCAGAGCCTCTTCCAGTCACCATAACTGTTCAAAGACAACTAAGAGTGACTCCACAATGTCATCAACCAGCTCCTTCAGCACTTACAGGTGCAACCTTTCAGACCCCTATGAGTATATTTGTGTATTTAAACTTAATTTTTTTCTTATGTACTTTGTGGAGACTCAGGAGAGACTTTCTTTGAGAGTAAGCTAGTAATGTCACCCTGATTGTAACTATTGAATTTAAATAAAAGTGGAGTTTTTCAAAATATGTTCACAGTCTGCTGCAAATAGCATAATACTTTTAAAAATCACTCCCATATGTTCCATACATGAAGATAATCAAAGGTTATAATATTTTCTTTCTGATCAAGTATCCACTTTAAAATCATTAGAAGTCAGAAATACCTGGCAGATATACAAAAGTGCAAAGTACACAGGAACAATACAGCAAAACAAAGTGACAATTTCTGGCATTTGGTTATCAAGAACTATTTCAAATACTGTTTTTCAATACTAGGGCATGTAGAATAGTTTGTTATTTTCTTTTGTATTTTAATAATCGTTGTAATTTCTTGTAGCTACCATAAATTGGCTAATCTTTATTTTTCACCTTTTTCATGTACTAAGTACAATTTTGCTGTTGCTTGTTTCTACATTGTTGAACTGAGATTGCAGCGCCTTTCATTAATACATTGCATAGCCTTTGTTGTTTACCTTGACTCATGATGAAGATGCAAATGCCTATATGAATATACAAGATGATACGTAGAAAATACCTGTATTTGTTTTCTAATGCAGAATTTAATGAGAAAATTACACAAGGAAACATCTGCTTCCCATATGTATTATTCCACCCTTTAATAAACTGGCATTTGTTAAATTTGCCACCTACAGAGAAATAAAACATATATTTGATTGTCTTCAGGTAAGTCTTTGAAAGAAAATATTTTTCTTGTACTCTTCTAGGATCCTGTTAATTTAGCAGCCAGAAGGAGTTTTATGGTCTGAAAAGATGTAAGCGCATTTACTAGAGAGACTTCAGGAGCACAAATTTGGAAACATTTTGTATTCACTTAAGCTTAGAAAGAACAAAATGTACCGTAATAAATAAAGCTTTTAAAATGTTCACTGAACACAACTCCTTTAAATTTTCAGTAAGGCTCTGCTTCAATATAATATTCATACACATACCATAAGTCAGATTTTCTGAGTGCTGTTTTAAATTGAAAGCAAAGAAGAAAGGTTGTTTTTCTTATTATGAAGTTAAATACAGATACACAAAATAACTTTTCAAGGTCAAACAGCAAGTGAATTGCTAATGGGGCACAGAGTCCAGGTTTTCTACTATGCAGCCTAGTACATCATCTAATAAATCACAGCAAACCTTTTCCCAAAGCTCCAAAGCTGAGCTCATTAGTTTGGAATTATTAGTACTGTACTTTTACCCTAATAAAATATACTTCTCTTTTGGGTCAAGATGTGAATGTTGACATAGTACTGAAAGTTTGTTTCAGGCCACTTGATCAGGATGAAAAATCAGATGAAGTCTACTTTAAACAACTCAGAAATTGCTTGCTCTTGGGGAATGGGGAGTGCGAACTGGGGTGCACAGGAGACAACTGCTCAACCTGATGTCTTATAGAAGGGCAACAGAGCAAGACATAAGGAAGCCAGAAGATTTCTGAAAAATGTCAGGTTCTCGACATGGGTATTGCATAGTCTAAGGGCCGACACACAGATTGATCTGCTGTTCACAGACAAGGAAAAAATGATAAGAGAGAGAATAGATAATGTCAGCGTTGGTAATAATGATTTTGAAATAATGGAGTTAAAAATCCTGAGGTGAATGAAGAAAAAAAGTAGCAGAGAACTGACCCTGAAATTTAGGAGAGCAACTTTTAGATTACTCATAGAACTCTCCTTCCACTTCTTCTTCACTAGAACTGACTCCACACCATGAGGGGAGGTTGCTAGAATCACATACTGTATGATTCATACCAGCAGTAAGCATGGAACACTGATAACTGAGTCTAGCAAACCAGGGAATCTGGGACTGCATAGGATCCTTTCTAGAGAGTTGTTTTTCAACATCTGTTTCTTCTGGTACTGTTTTATCTTATCTCATTTGATGTTTTTTTCTGATGAAATGTAAATTGTCTATATTTTATTTAGTTTTTCAGACCTATTTATGCTGGAGGCTTCTATAGACACTCTAAGGCTGCGTAGAACACATCTGCACAGGACAGATATTTTATGCCTTAAATGTGCCTACTTTCCACATTGACTAAAGGAAGACTGATATAATAAGCTTAAAATACAGACACCTAATACTAGATGAGATAAATCCCATTCTCTTAACATAAAATTAAGCTTGGTTTGGGAACATTTTTTAAAGTCTCTTAAAGATTAGATCCTCAAACATTCCGATAATAAATACTTTATTTAAATGTTGATGATAATTTCTAGAAAACCAAACTCTCAGTAGGTCCTGAGGCTGCTCCTCTGTAAAGGTGCCTGGTGTTTGTTTGCTGCAATCCCATCTCAGTCATGCTTTATAAGGAGTATATTCCTTCTCGTACCAAAGCATCCCTGTAGAAAGTGGTAACACAGATCATTTACTACCATACAGGTGAAAGAAAGAGATGAGGTAGGAAAATAATATGAGACCAGTCATGGAGCAAGGGAAAGTTGGGAAAGCCAAATTGTTCTTGTCTAAACACCAAAGTATAAGAGCACCATAAGTATATCATGTGTCTCATATTTATATATGTCTCCATTTATAGCTTGCAGAAGAAAGCTACAGGCTGTGGAGAACTGCGTAGAACACATCTGCAACACGTGATAATTGCTTTTTAACTTTTTTTTTTTTAATGGAAATTTTTTTTAGACTTTGAAAATCCTTATGTTGAAGCAAAACAACCTTTTTCTTACACGTGGACCCACATGAAGACATGCATAATCAAAGCCAGGAGTGGCTTTTCTCTGTCCTGTAGTTGCCAGTATGCTTAACAGTAATGGTTATATGGATGTCTTGACATACACAAATAAATGCATTCATTAGCATTTAGAATTCATCTGCACACTGCTTGAGTTTATTTTTTTTTCTCTACTGCTGCACCTGTACCTGCACTACTTTTTCACAAGTGGCTTTTTGGCATAATAGCAAAGTAATGGAAATGTAGCCTTTGTCACAGAAAATGAGTGGACACTGCATATTTTGTCAAAGCCAGAAATTATTGGCCCTGGTAGAAGACAAGAAAAAAAAGAAGTACAGCATGGTAAAACAGTAGGTTCCAACTCACTGAAGCTCACTGTTATATGCTTGAAAACCTTTCAGAATATTAAAATAAATAAACATAAACATGTTTGGGAAACTCAGAATAGGAACAGCTGATGTCCTTAGCACCTCTCATTTAAATCCCCAGAGGCAGGACTATTTTCGTTTCTTGCCAGTAATTTGTTTATTTCCAGGCATTTTTATATTTGTCCTTTTTTTCTCCCACATGTAAATATTTGCAAATAATTATCACTGGTGGATAGTGAATAGGTCCCACAGCAATGAGTTTCCAATCCTTGCTCTTTCATAATGTTTTGTTTAACTAGAGAAACCTAAATTCATCTTCCTGCTGTGAACAAATGTGTCTGCTCATATTGCTCAAATTTTGGCGGTGATCTTATGAAACAGGAGACTCAGGTCAAGTGCAGAAATGATGAAAGAAGCTCTTAGGCTGTCTTTAGTGGTCTGACTTAAAAGCAGCAACCTCATATATCCTTTGCCAGTTCCTAAACATGGAAGTTAGAACAAATAGCACTCCCTTCAATTTCAGTTCAATTTCTGCAAATGCCTCATTTACATGCAGATTCAGCCATGAGGGTTACTGCAACATTTGCTATATTTTGCACCTCTTCTGAACTGTGACTTTACCATTTAAATTCAATGCTGAAAAAAATTTACCCTTCCATCTAAATGAAATCAGTAAAAAATGAGAGTCTATATATAGAGAGACAGAACATAAGACCTTGTTACTTTAAAAATCCATAGAGTTTATACACTTGAGTCATATCTGGTAACAACTCTGCATAGGGTGCACAAAAATTAATAAAATATGTGAGTAATATATAGAGAAGTGAGTGATATATATAGAGTGGAAAGGTTTAAAGAGAGTCTGACTCATTTGGAAGCAATCAAATACCCCTTCACGGCAGCAAAACCACAAGTACAACCAGAGAAGAATGTGGCAGTTTCAATGAATTAAGCAGTTTTTTTCCCCCAGGAAATAGCAAGGTGAGCTTCCACTTGAGTCACTAACAGCTGTGACTATTTTTGTTTTACTGACTATATCTTTTTAATTGGTCTTGGACAGTAACTTGACAGAATTGAGCACAGCAACTCACCAAGATGGTCAGCTCCATGCAGTTTTGGAAGCTTACATTTAGTTGCATTGTTCGGTTCCAGAAATCTTCAGTATGTGGCAAGAAAGAAGGTCACAGTCAGGGTGCCTGCACAGGAGGTGGGATGTAGTTGTGATAGTAAACTGCAGTGAGAATGTCTCTATTTTATAGTGCTTGTACTGGCTTGGCGATGTGACCTCACAGGTGAAAGCAGCCCCAGAGTGAGGATTTTGCTACATAATCACATGAAATTAAGGTAATCTAACACGGATTTTTTTTGAGACTGGTGGAATTTGTAACTAAGATTTCTGGCAATTCCATCTCTATTAGAGACTGCTAGGTAGGAACTAGTGCTGCCATTATTGGCAAAAGCAACACAAGAAACACTGCTTACCTGGGATAAACAGGATTAAAGGATAAAAACTTGTGCAGGGACAAAGTTTGTCTGTTTATGTTCCACATGAATGGTCAAGATGAAATATGGCTTCACCAGGTTGAAAGAATTTCGATCGTAACAAATTTTATCTGTTTTACAGCTTGAAAAGGAAGGTGTGGCATTTGCAGGTTTTGCTTTTTCATGATTTCCTTAAAGAATTTGCTAGCTTGCTCTAGGAAATATATGCCCTTAAAATTATTTCCTTTCCCCTTCCAAGTTACTTGTGACATGACCAAAATAAGTTGCTTGACTTGTATCAAGACCTTACAATGCACTTTTGCTGGGAGTGATTTTTGGGGGTAATTCAGCTTGCACGGATAACAACTATAAGCAGGGGCCCAGCTAGCTAGGAAGAAGACTTCTGTCATTATGTACAGGCCTAATCTTATAAGGCTGTTTTTAGCATGAAAGCAGTCAAGGGTATTCTGCCTATGGCAAGGTCATGTAATGGTATTGAATTTCTTTTCTGTGATAAGGGAAGACATTTATTGAGCATTAGAAGAAGTGCATGAAGGGTAGGGGGATAGTTTGACAGACACTTTCAGGCATATTTAGCTTTCATGCCTGCAAATATTTGCTACAGTTGGATGATACATCTAGGGAGTATCCACTGAGAAACTGAACAACTTACAGTCAGCAGTAGTCAGGTCCCCAATTTGGGCAAGAATTCTTTGATCATTGCATGTATTTTAGGTTTAGAGGTTACTAAAACCAGTATAGATTGGAAGCTGACCTCATAAAATGATAGAAGCCTTTAAAAAATATGCATACTAGTAAATGTAAAGAAACATGGTTAGGAGACAGGCAATTTACTTTATGTAATACGTTCAAGGAAGATGAATATAATTGCACATAAGATGGTAATAGGTCAGCTTAACTAAGACAGAGTACAGGCTTATTAAGCATTGTTTATTTCTAAAGTCATTGCTATACTGGACTTTTAACAGTGAACTAAGAATATTTCTCTTGCTGCGCAGAGGCTTTTCTTGTGGTATCAGCAGTCTCTTTGACATTAAAGAAGAATTTGGGTAAGTACCTTTTATCCCTACAGGATGCATTAAGAAAGTAGATTTGAGGAAAGGGAAGGAGGCATGTCATGACTTTTCTCATGCCTCTGTTGACACGATCACATTGTAAAGCTGATGATTAGGAGATTACTAAGTGAATTTTCATTATTATTTTCTCCTTCTTGAGGCAGAGTAGGAATTTGGACACCATTTGATCGTGTTGCTGTTCTGTCATCTGTGACATATTAAAGGCATAAATACAAAACCGGAAATGTTTTTCTCAGACATTTTTGCTGTTTGGTTGCTGTCTACAGCTGAAGTACAGCAGAGGAATTGCTCCTCACTGTAACTAGTGAGTCTGAACTGGGTCAGTCTGAATGCTTCAGGGCTACATGGGCTACTGAGCACAGTAAAACACTGCTAAATCTGTCTGGGAAGGACAGAATAAAAGGGTTATGTATTTTTTGACTTAGAGGCTGCAAGTATACACAAACCTAAGAATAATCAATGAACTCAGAGTACAGCCTTTTTGCAACAACTTTCTATGTAGCCTTGTGATATCACATTGTGCATCCAGATTATTTTTATCTCATTGTTTTGGAATTTGCTTAGAAACAAGGAAAGGAAGGTAAAAACAAAACCAGCAGAATAATTGTGATTGGACTTATAAAGTGGTCTAATTCAATGATACTATTTCAGATGGAATATCAAAAATTAAATTCTTTGAGTCTCCCTTGGAGTGCATGAAGAGAGAGTAACTGCCTAGGATCAAATCAGACAGTCTTTATAAAGTAGAAGAAAAAGTAGGTTATCTAATGGTGACCAATAGAAAATACTGAGAATACAGCTGGGCCTGTCTTCTCCAGTGTTCAGATATTTTGTAGAGTCAGGATTGACACCATGGCCTTTCCTGACTGGCAAAAAAACAAAATTACAAAACTAGGCAGTAAATCACTCTTTTGAGTTTACTGATAATATTTGGCTAACTTACCTGGCAGGAAACACAAGGGGATTTCTAGAATCTGTTTGTGCATTTTAATAGAAGTCTTTTGTAGTTTGGTTGACTTTATCTTCCAAGAAACTGCTCAAGATATTCATTTATGCTCCTTCTCAATCTCTTGTCAATTAATTCATAATTCTTTTATTTGTAGTAGAAGAGATTAAGACTATCTTTTCTTCCTTTCCAGAAGTAGCCTACTGCTTGGTTGATAAGGGGGGTTTGGGATTTTTGTGAAAGCAATTAAATCTGGGTCTCGCACAACACACATGATTCTACAAAGCATAGGACTATGGAGGAAGGGACATACACCGTACTGTCAGGCTACTTTCAGAGAAAATAACTTTTTCTCTCACTTTTTAAGAATTTTTTTTCAAGGTATCAGGAACCAGCAGGCATGCTTTGAGAACTTTTCCTAGGTTATTTTCCTCAGTATTTAGCTGGAAGATTGTTTAATTTCAGGATGCAGAGTTTTGTTCTGTCAATAATGACGTGGTTCTACATATATATGTACAGATGCAGTTTCAGGCAGTAAAACAGCTTCAAGAAAGAAGCTGAGCAGTACACATGCTGCTAAGGTGCAGCTCAGTTGGATATCAGTCAGTAAGAAATGGATCATGATTCTGATCTGAAATCTTATGTCAAGGTCATAAATGCTATTATTTCCCTGACTATCAGAGAAAATATTACTCACTATCTTGTCATCTTTATTTTTTTCAGCATCTTTCCATCTTGGCGAGTTTCTCCCTTTTGACAACCTTAATATTAGGTCAGGTAAACACAGCTAAAGTAAATTGTTTCATTGTTGTTCCTTAATGCTAATCCAATACTAATGAGATACATTGAATACAGAGATACTATCATCGAGATACTAATGCATACAGAAAAATGTTCACTTTCATGACATTGAATGCAAATGGTCAAGTCCTGTTACTATTGAGCCTCCTTTAAATGTTACCCAAAGGTTGAAGTTCGTCATCCGAATTTGGTATTTAGAGTTGTGGGCTCCTCTTAAAGGATATTGTACACCATTAGGAAAGTATTTCAGATTTTTTTGTTATTGCTGCGTGGTTTTGGAAGATTCTCATAAGTGTAACATGGTTGTGTGCAGTAAATTTGGATAATTAATTTAGCTTGACTAGTTAACAGTCTTCAGAATATATTGCTAAAGCAAAGAGACTCCATAACAAGAAGAAAGTGATGAAGTGTGCTATCACAGTCAATCTGTTTCTTGGACTTACTTTAGGAAATACAAGTTAGATTACGTTTCTTTCGGTTGCAAGGCAGTATTTTTGACATTGCTTCTCAGACAAAGCAAAGATTAGATAGGGGGAGGGTACCTCATTGGCAGAAATAACCAGAGGCCAGGCCTGATCCTGGGATCAGTAAGGTATTGACTAAAAATGACTAAAAAAAGTTACATGACTTTCTGAAGCTAAGATATCTACATTTTCTATGTCTGTTCTGAGTCTGGAAGATCTATTGTTAACTTAAGCTTTAAAAGCCATTTTTTCTTCTATGTAACAACAGCACTAACATTTAATTTCTCTCTCCTTCTGTAATACAAAACAGTCAGAGGGTGGGAAGTGGAGATGAACAAATAAACCTACCAGAATGGATTTTCCATTGGGAGATATTTTAAGTAATTTTAACAGAAGAAGTATTAACTGAGTAAAATCTCACTACTTCCCTTAGGATAGCTGAATAGCCCCAATCGTCTGCCAGCAACTTCCACCTCCCAAGGTCCACAAGGATCTCACTCCTCCACATGGGCAGAGCCGACATCCCAGAACCTGCACCTTCAGATCCACCGGAAGGTGATGCCTTAAGCCCCTAATGCCTTTTTTTTATTTTTCTAATATTTGTAAGTTTTATAAGTAGTGAAAATAGATTTTAGAAAGCAGCAAACCCCGCTCCTATCCCTTGTTCCTTTCCCTTTCTCTAGCACCCTTGTTTATACATTCCCTAACCCTTTTACCCCAAATCTAGTAGAAATGTTTAGTCTTTTGTCAAGGCAAGGCCTAGATAGTTGACAGAACAACATATCAGGGCCTAAGCCACAGAATATGGTCAAAAATTAGGTAACCATGTACCCTTTGTGCTCTGATGATGGTGAAGATGGGATGAATGGGGGGTCCCGAAGTACACCCCAGACTCATTTTAGGGGGGTGGACCCGGGGTGGACCAGAGTAAAGGCCATAGGGTGGACACATCTGGGATTGGATGGATGATATTATAAAAGTAACCTCTGAGGCACAGCTGGGCGCGTCCTGTAACATCTTAACCTTGGAAAATAAACCCTTCTCTTATCTCACCCCTAACGAACTGCTCTGGAGAATTTTTCAGCACCTAAACACAGCGGCAACAAAGAGAAGAGAGCGAAGGCTTCTCCCTCCTTCTTATTTATACCCCAAGTTACGTAAAAATCGTATGGAATACTGGGAGCATGGTCACTTCCCTAGTTGCAAGCTGGTTACCAGGAAAAAGACCTGGACCAAATGTTACAGTTATGCATTACTGCTGTTTTCCCACATGAAGCCACTTTATGTATTTCTAAATGTTGATCAGTGGTCTCTCGTAATACAAGATTAGAAAGCTGCAGGGGAGTGTGAGCTCTTTCTTTCTTAATTGTATCTCTAGCAAAGAGTGTTTATTTCCAATGTAGCCTTCTAATCACTACCATACCTTAATTTATCTTTGATACTTGAAGTATTGGCAGGTTCAAGACTGCAATGGGTTTACTATGTAAATATGCTGGCTTCTTCTCAGAAGCCTGTGAGTTAAAAAGCAATAGATCAGATTTCAAGAAGGAAGGTACTAAGAGAAATCTGCCATCAAGACTGATTAAAATTGTTGTTTAATCTGAAATACCTTATTCCATGTTAATATAATCTGAATTCTTAAAAAGAATGTGAGTTTCAACTGAATGTAACTGTTTATCTTCAGGTGAATTAAGCTGATCTAGCAAGTGGAACATTGGTGTTGTTTATAGTATTCCTAGTAGGTGGTAACAGAAAAAAAGTGCTAGAAGACATTTTATAAACTAAAAAACCTTTTACAAATTTATTGGATTTCAAGAGAACATGAATAAGTTTTTAAACTATATTGGATCCCATTATTTGGGCTTTCAACAAGGAATGCAGTAATTAAAGACCCATATAACAGTTGAACCATGAAAACTTGAGAATCTTGAATCACCTCCTCTCATAGAAGGCATATAACACATTTAGACACTATTATTAGTAGTTGTAGGTCTTCAATATTCCTTGTGTCAGAGTTTTAAGTTCAGCACAGTAACTGTGGTACTGAAAAACAAGAATTTACAATTCCTTGTAAATTTTTTCTCCTTTCTAATTCTCACATCAGAGTGTCAACATATACTGTCTGGAGATAAGAAGCAGCTAACTCTTCTAGTAGCTGGGCTTTACCATGTTTATTCATTGCAATGGCTGTCCTCAAAAGCACTGGTAGGATCCAGTGGGTAGCACCTATGAATTTTTAATAAGCATTGTTTCACTGGTAAGATTTTTCCAACAGTGCCACAGAAAAAGCTGAAGTTTCTAATAAATATTTGTGCTTGTTCTGCAACATTCATACAAGAGTTAAAAACTGAAATTGTATGCAATTAATGTGTTTAAATGAGAACATAAAGCCAGAAGTAATTTCTACAATACTTTAGACAAATGCTGTGTGAGTTATTCTAGGTTTTGGTGGTTGTTTGGTTTTTTGTGTGTTTTTTTTTTTGTTTTGTTTTTTTTTGTTTGTTTGTTTTTACTTTGGAACATGAAAAATTAAGTCCCTAAGTTGACATCCTTCAAACCACAGAATTTTTATTTAAAAAATATTAGCCAATGTATGATTAGGATTTGCAGAAACTATGCAGAAATTTGTATCTGTTAGATTTTAGTTGCAGTATAAGCAGTAAATAGAAATTATACATGCTGACAATATAGTCTCTTAATTATCTTGAATTTACTTAAAAATTTGTTTCCAACTCTTTTATATGTAGAAGTGGCAAAAGGAAGAATTAGAACTTAACTCTACAGGTTTAGATTAAGAATCTTTTTATATCTCCTTCCATCTGTTTTCTATAAGAAAATCACCTCCTCAATGCCAACATACTGTTTTCTTATTTTAAAAACATATTTCAGGCCAACAGCTGCACACGCCACAGAAGTTAAAACATTCTGCAGACTAGCAACTGACTGGACTTGGGAAATATTAATCTCTTCTGAGAGAGCAGTTAAATTTTCTCTAAAGAATAGGGAACCTTCTCATCCAAGAGAAGAGCCTCCCTGAGGTTCTGGTTGAGGTATGAGTTCAAATGCTTTAATGAGGCTTGTGTGACAGTGTCTATTCAAAGGAGGTTACCTTTTCCTCTCCTTCTTGCTACAAAGGATTCACATACACATCCTGATGGACTTTAGGTTATATATATTTTTTTTATGCTTCCAGAGAAGATCAAAGTAAAGGTCACAGAAAAATAATCTGAAATTCACCTATAAGCATATAAAAGATTTCAGTGGTTCTTCAAAGAGAAAAAAACCACCAAACCCACAAACCTAAACCAAACACCTTTTGGAACTGTAGTTTGCTTCTTTCATTCCTATCTTCATTTACTTTTCCTATAAAACTCTCTCTAACTATGCTTTCTCCATTTGCTCTGTCCTTCAACCTCAGCTGGTTGAAAAAGTCCTTTTAATATTTTCTGTGATGGTTCCTTTTTTCTATTAATCGCAGGATGTTTCTTGACTCATCCAACAACTTTTTTTCATACATCTCTGTTACTTCAGTTCTTCTTTATTGATTCCAGGATGTTGTTTTCATTATACTCTTTCTAATATGGCTGTTGAATTGAAGAACTAGCTTTTGACTCCTGCGTGGTGTTTTTGGCACAGTCCTGATAAGTTTTGACAAACACTGGCTCCAATCTCTCCATTCAGTGATAGGAAGGAAGGATGACTAGAAGAAGAACTGTTAATTGAATGAAAATTAAAAGCTACTTTTCATTGTCACATAGTCTTGAGAAATTGGCTAAGGTATTGATTTACTGGGACGGTAGTAGACTTGAGCACATCAGAACTATTGGCAGCATGAAGGAATGACTGTCTGGAAGGAGTGATTGGGGACAGAAAGTAGAACAGATAGGAATGTAATACTGCAAGATGAGTTGGTTAAAACATATAATTGTCTTCTTGAAACAACATCTCTGCCCAGAACAATAAACTATAGACACAAGGACATCAAAGGAAAAATAGGATTGGATTTACAGTTATTAATTCCATGGTGTCATCTCCCTTTATTTAAATGGATTTATACAAAAAATAAAGGGTTTTTTTCTTCTTTAGGCCTCAATTCAGCAAAACAATTGAGAATATCCTTAACTCCAAAAGAATTACAGTATTACTCCATGGGTCTTAAATATGTAATTGGAGTTAAGGATATAGTTAAGTGTTTCCATAATAGATATGGAATTGGGTGTGGCAGGAGCACCCCCTGTTCCCTCTCCCCTTTGTGTGGTCTTCCTCTGAGAAGTGGGTGTGGGAAGACTCTCCTTGGTCTGGGATGGCACCCACAGGGGTCCCCTGAGACTGAGTGCCCTCTCCCTCCCTGGATGAGTAACTGCTTCCTACTGGATATCCGTGAGCAATCCTTTGGCCATTTGGGTGGACTGAAACTATCTTCTTTTTACCCTTGAGTGAGAGATGACTGTGTGCACGCTTCGGTCCTTGTCCATGTACTGAGATATCCCTGATGAGGACTAAATGTCTTTGAAGTATCATTGTAGTTACCCCCACTGTTTGTTATTTTTGACCATCGGTCTTCACTGCAAATTAAATTTTGTCTACATTTGTCATCTGAGCGTGAATTTGTTTTCATGAGTTTCAATAAGTTCTTTTCAGTTCAATGCACTGAAGGCAATATATTTCTGGGTTTTATGTTTCCAGCATCATTTTAATACTGCTACTTGTTTGTTTTGCTATTTCAGAGCTGTCAACAGGGCTATCCACACAAAAAATAGCCAAAAACAAACAAAAAAATTCTGTGAATCTTTTAAGCCTATATGTCTGCAGAGGGCAGCATCAACTTTTTCTGCATTTTGATTGGTTTCTCTATTTGAGGAACCTGCACTTTGGAGCTGTTTTATAAACACTTATGGTTTTGAATAGGAAAAACATATTTGGCCAACAGGGACAATAGTTTTCTCAGGAATATCATGAAACTTTAAGACTTTCATCTAATCTATTTTGGAAACTGCTTCCTCTGGAGACGTGAGTTGCATTTGACCACATCTACACTCCAAATTTTCTTGAAAGAATCTCATCTCTGTTTTCCTGTGAAGTAATATTGGTTGTAAATTAATTACAAAACTCTGTTGTTGTTTCATTTAAGCTAATAGAGCTTTTCTCTGGTTTTGGTGTTATTGAATCTTCTGGATTTCTTGTTTCTTTAAAATGCTGAATGAAAGTAATAACGGATTAAAAATAAACATTGTGCAAGCATGCAATAGGGCTTCTGATGTTGCTTGTGGGTCACAAATATATTTTACTTCCTAGTTCCTTCTAGAATTTTTGTTTGCTTGCTTTTCCCTGAACCACTGCATTTGGACCTTCCTCTGAATGTTACAAAAATGGCAATCTTGGCAAGATGTGTTGCAGTTATTTAAAAGAACAGGTGTCATTGATCTTACCCAATCTCCTTTAGAGGCATTATTAAATACTGGTCTTTAGCTTGTTAAAAGTTGCTGGGAACTTTGTAGTGAAACTTCTTTGTCATTATCAAGGACTAGACCATGATAAGGACAACAGTCAAGTCAAGTCCTTAAGACTTATGGTCCTAATTCCAATATCTTTCAACTTCTTTGAGTTAGACAGGTCAGTTTTTTTCTGTTATTGAAAGCTGGGGGAACTAAAGTTGTTTCGTATTTGCCAGAATCCCACACTCTTCATTTATGAAAAGCTGTAATTTTGGTAGCAAATATTTTCTCTGTAGACAACGGAAAAAACTGTCGTATTTTGATGGACATAGATTTTTGTTTAAAGTGTGAAACTCACATATGCTTTGAATAAATCTTACTATAGTCCAATTCAGCAAATTAACAAAACTCCCCTATGTAAAATTCCGTTTTAATATAGTATATGAAAAATAAACTACTGTTAATGCTCATTTATAAATTGGTACATAATTTTAGGGAGATATGTTTAGGCAAAAAGGGTATACCAATTTTCCAGGGAAACTATGAAAATTAACACTTGAATAATATCCATAGTAACATTGCTTTAGCTGCCCTTAACAATTTTATAAACATGTTCATAATGCCTAAAAATAATCCATAAATGTCAATAAATACACTAGAAAAGGACAAAATATTAAAAGCTTTGCATTAGACACTATGTAAATAACTTGGATATTCTAATAGCTTAAGACTTCTCAAAATGATAGTAGGCTTTACTATGTGTATCCTAGACCAATATAAAATGATTGATCCCTGATAAACTCCAGTCTTTAATCCGGGATACACAATCTGCTTTCTATCATCTACTAGGTCAGATAGTGACACAGAATCAGTATCTGAAATTACATACAAGCCTCACATACACAAAAATATTTAAAAATGTTTGAAGATATAAGGTGATATTCCTTAAAGACAGGATGTGGCTATGTGTTTCCCAACCATATTTTTCTTCAAAATCAATTATAATTTGTTCTTTCCCTAAAATACTCATTGACAGGTAGAAGCCAGCTATAGAATTACCTAAAAAAAATTAGATATACTGTGGATTTTTTAATGTGCTTTTGTTTTCTGCCTCAAGCGAAGAATCATCAGCCAGGTTTTTCTTAAAATTGTCAGAAAATAATTTTCACCACCATTCTGGCACAGCATAAAACCAATGTATGCTCCAGCCACAGCTAGAGATGAATATCTTAATCAGAAGTTACACCGTAGTTTGCTGGATTAGAAATTCTTCCATCTTATCTCAGATGAGCAAATAATTATTAACTAGTAATTAGCAGAAAAAGTCTCTCAATTTAGAAGGTCTATGCTAAGAAATACATCAAAAATTTAGGCTTCAGCACGAGCTTTTGGTCTTATTAATGGGACACAGTTACAAATGTGTTGCAGTATTTGTTCGTACTTTTAAAACTGCATTTTTAACTTTTGATGAGAAAACACATAATAAAATGTAACAAAGTGTTGGTCAGCATTGTGAATAGATCCCTTCAAAATGACCAAAGAAGCTGTCATTAGCTGCAAGAACAGAGATGTGCGAGGGATGACAGGGAGTGCACAAGTATTATGAAGTTAGTCTTTGTAAATGGAAAGAGAGACATAATAATTCTTTCAGAAAAACATCAGCAGTGAGACTTTTCAATACTTTCAGGTAGGTGAGATGTGTATACAGACTTAGTCCCTTGGTGGACAACAAACAAAACATTTGTGAAGATACAGGATTAAAGGAAGGACCACTAAAGGACACTGTCGGGAACAGGTTTATCCTAAGATGATCCTGAAAGATCTAAATACAGCGTCATGAAGATTCATCTTAGAGGTGGTGAAGTAAGAGCTAACAAACTGATTCATGAATAATGAATGACAGAGGCACTGGAAAATGTTAGCTGACCATAAAGAACAGTTCAGCAATCCTCCCTTACAAAGTAAAATGACCTGATTAATTTACAAATCTCAGAAAACAGAGATATTTAAATATGAACAGGTACTATTTCACAAATCAAATTGAACTTATTGATTTGAGTTTTTTAGAAGCACTTAGTAAAAAGATACATATGATGGTTGTATCTGGAATTACTCTGATGGCACAAGAGACAGTATGCATTTACAAAAATTAGTGACGCTTTAAATAGAAACTGTGAATCACCTTTTAATTTTTTTTTAATAATTGAAATGGTTAGAATTTGATTTCCTTTATTGCATTGGCAGTCACAATTTGTACTAAATGTACATTTTTGATTTTAGTAGACAGATGAGCAGATTCATGAAATGCATTTTTCATACTTGGCAATCACAGACTAAATGCCATATTAATTCTAAAATATGATTTCTTCATTGCCCCTTTTTGTCGTTCTCAATTAATCAGAACAACTCTTTTCATAAGACCTTGACCAGAATTAAACAAGGGTTGATACCATAAGTTTTGCCAGGAATAATTTCCCTTTGCAATACTATGCTTTCTTCTATGCTCTATGTTGTTGCAGTAATTGGAGCTGTTTTAAACATGCATACTTCTTTTAATGGATTCTGCCCCAAAACATCTGCTGCAGGAATACTTTCATCTGCCCGTCCCAGATCCACTTTAAAAATGTCCAGACATAAACTAGCTGGAGCTCAATAAGCTATAAAGGATTTTGATGGATATAGGATTGCTAAGAGGATGTTGGCTAGGAAATGTAAACTACTTAGGTACAATGCTGCTACAGTTCATTCAGGAAATCCATACTCAGTTTCTTGGTCTATGTTTTGGGATATGACTACAGTTTCTAACTCTTTATATTCTACAAATTTTTTTTTTTATTATTTTTATTTTTGAGGGAATGCTACCTGGTCCTGTCATTCAGTCATCACTATTTTAAAGAGAATTCCAGAATAATCTCAATGACAGAGATATTGCATTATTTGGAATGGTATTTTCATTAATAAAATCATCAAAAACTACTTAAACCAAATTTTTACTAGTTTTGTTAATATTATGTTACTTAAAAATCTCTATGGCAATGACGGTTGCATGTACCATTTTGTCTCAACGAAGAGTAAAATTAAGCCCAAAAACTTTTATTTTATGGATAATTTGGATCTAAGTTGTACATGCAAGAAAATGTATGTTGTGGGTTTAACAGCTCCCCCTGGGCTGAAATAGCCAGGTCCAGGTGGATTTCCAGAACAAAGCCAATCAAAAGTTAGCCTTTGCTAATGACATATTTAAGAAAACGGAAGAAAAGGTGGATTGGGCATAAGAAATTAAGGAGCCATGTGAGGAGGGAGGCAGCAGGCCCCCAAGTGGGGGCCAGGCCCCTCTCCCCTGGCCCTGGGCCGGAAACAGGTGAAACACTGAAGCCCCCCCAGACAAGACATGTGACACAGTGGAGGAGAAAACACTCCAGAGAGAAACTGCCTGCCGGACACATGCTGCAGAAGGAATTCCA
Source organism: Pachyramphus minor (assembly GCA_013397135.1). NCBI lineage: Eukaryota > Metazoa > Chordata > Aves > Passeriformes > Tyrannidae > Pachyramphus > Pachyramphus minor. The sequence goes on from VYXB01005580.1 coordinate 322,237, forward strand.
GCTTGGCAGAGAGGAGAGGAGAGGAGGACTTGAGATAACAGGACCTCCAAGGTCAGTCTAGCAGGAGAAGAGAGCAGAAGCACAGGAGGAGCTTCCACCCCTCCACTTCTACCCAAGCAGGGGAAAGACTGAAAGTTAAAAAAACCCTGCCACCTGTAGAAGATTAAATAAATAAGAGATCCTGAGTTCAACTCTCAGTGGTGCTTCTGTAGTGCACAACCACCCCTGGCAGTTCATGAAGGAGCTTGGGCCGGAGCAGATGAGAGCATA
>VYXB01005580.1:328292-481207 GCA_013397135.1 Pachyramphus minor
ATGAAAGCCATCAGCTTGGAATGCTACCTGGCCAGCCAGTTCTTTTGTGTTACTTAAGTACCCCGCCCAAGACAAACCAAGCTTCCCTCCCTCAGAGGGGCAGGGGGGAAGGGAGAAAAATTCTAAACTAAGTTCCTTTTTTTCATTAAACCTATGACGATGTCATAAGCCATAATTGCAACTTCTTCCTGATCTTAGCTAAAGAAAGCATGTGGGTCACTTGTGGAAATAAGGGTATTGAATACCACTTGAAAGTGGTTCACAAGTGGCATGAAACTTGCATTTTTAGTAAGGGAAATAAAAAAATCAGGAAAAATACACAGCTGACAGAGTGCAAGCAACTGAAAACACTTGTCATTGTTCAACTGATTTGAAATGCCTTTTTGTGATACTTAGTTAAGGAGAGAAATTACATTTTTTTTACTGTTGTCTATGACTGGCAGCTTTTACAAAATTCAGACTATGCAAATGAAATATATTTCAGCTTGTTAAGGGAATGGTCATTTGTCTTCATGCACCATCAATTAATTTACTTATCATCTCAATTTTTGCTGTATAAAAAATTAAAACAATTTTGAAAATATGTTCCAATAACAATCTAATGAGCACTTTAAATAAAACAATAGAGACAACGTGGTTTCAAATTCTGAAATAAATGGTGTAAGGGATAATTGAGTCAGCCACCAGTACACAGTTAGAAGCTAAAAAAAAATATAAAAGTTGTGTGATGATAAAGCAAAGCTTATCAACTGAAGACTAAACTTTTTTCTACTCTTCTTATTTGAGAAGAAGAAAACACTTAAAAATATACAGCAGGAGAGCAAAACTACAAAAGGACTCTTAAGAACTAAGTTTCTACAAGAAAAAACAAATTCATGAAACTTAAAACACCAATCAGTGACAATATGGTAGAAAAATATGAGAGAGTTCAAAATAAGTTGAGGGACAAATTGCTTTGAGGTATAGAAATCTCACAGGGAAACAGAAGGACCATTTGTTCCAGTAAATTGACATAGCAAGCTCTATCTACTCCAGGAAAATCACAAACATGTCAAAAGTGGATCAAGGGCACAGCTGAACTCAAGGAAGACTAGAGACTAAGAATTCTTTGGAAAATCATATAAATTCCACTGAATGCATTTTTTCTAATGGATATTGTTTCCTCTGTGGAAATGAATGTCTTGTAAACCTCTACTAATTTTCCAAGAAGACTTGGTTGGTTGGTTAAGGGTTTTTTCCCCAAGTTTTGTGCTTTTTGTTTTCTTTTGTTTTAAGTCTGGTAGGACTAGTTCAGCAACACTAAGATTCACAAGCAAAGGTTGCTGAGTCACAATTTATTAGGCAGACTGAAACTTCTCACACTTTTTTTGTGCCTGTGTGACTAACAGTTCAAAACTCTCTGACCATAGCAATACTTTATAACAGTGACACAGAGATACACTCTGTTTGCTTTTGCTGCTGGAGATACACTATCTACTTAGTTACATAGCTAGTCTGAGGGAATAGAGCAACTGGGATAGATATAGTAGATCTACACCTTGAGGAATGCATTAAACTGGAATCGTATTCAGACTCGTAATCAAGGGCTGAGAGTCCTCTTACGCTCTCATTTAAGTTAAGATTTTGCCGAAGCTTTCAAGGATAGAAGAATCAGGCCAGAGAAAGATACTACTTATGTTTCATGCAACAGCACTTGGTTTACATAAATTATGGTGTATGTCTGGCAAAAATGGTGTCATTACAATTAAGGAGAGTTGCAATATCTGATCAAATGTGGATTAAGGCTTCAAGGTCATGGGGTTGCTTGTACGTAATGCAAACAATAGCTACTGCCATTGGAACTGAATCGGAATTATCGTAGATTGTATAATGTTAAATAGTGGATGGAAATCTATGAGTTTACCATGCTCTCTGTAGATCAGTCAGCCATATTCAGAACCACAGCCAGGATCTGGTAAACACTTTATTCAGAGGATCCTCAAGTTATTGTCCACCTCAGTATATTTTTTAAAATATCAGCATACTAGTATATTTTAAAAGTATCTGGTATTATTAAACAGGAACAAGGTGCCATGAGTTTTCAGGGTTTAAACAGGGTTCAACTTTAAACATTGAAGAATTTGAATTTAATGGATGAATAAAGTCTCCTAGGATGTCATTTTACATTTACAGAAATATAATACAAGGACTCCGTCTTGCAGGAAGATGAGCTGGAGCAGCTTGCAGAGTTATCCTCATCAAGTTTGCAGGTAACATCAAAGTGGAAGGACCACTTGATAACTGCCATTCAGAATGGTATAGAAGGCTGGGCAAATGGGCCGACAGAAACCTCCTGAAATATCAAATCTTGCACCTGGGAAGGAAGAGGCTCTTACAATGTTACAGGCTGAGGCTTGGCTCTCTGCAGAGAGGTGCTGTTGAGAAGAACCTGGTGAGGTGCTGGTAGATGGAAGGTTGGACCTGTAGGGTGCCCTGGCATCAGAGACCAAGAGCAACCAGGTCAGTACTAAGTGGAGCACCTCCAGGAGGTCCAGAAGACTGATTATCCTGCTTTCCACTGTACCTGTCATATCACTTCCAGAGGCCTGTAACCAATTTTGGGTTATCAAGAAAGATGTTGACCAGTTGGTTTTCAGACATGGAATAAGACAGTTAATTGAAAGGAAAAAAAATATTTCTCACAATTAGAGTAATATTTATTGTGCCAGTATTAAGAAAATAGTGTTCTTTAGTATAAATGTGAAACTCCTATAGCTGGTTTTGATGGTGACAGTGCCACCAGGATTCATTTTGTTAGACTAAATGACTAAAATGAGAATGAACTGCATCTTAATTTTTTATATTTCTAAACTACCTAGGTACTTTAGTGAGCACTATGCCATCTGGTCTGTGAACTGCTTTACGCTGACGACGCTGCCCTCGTTGCTCACACAGAAGTAGCTCTGCAGCGTTTAACATCCTGCTTTGCAGAGGCTGCTGAGCTTTTTCGCTGGAAGTCAACTTGAAGAAGACAGAGGTTCTCTATCAACCTGCATCTCAGAGAGTCATCCATCACCCCCATATCTCCATTGGCGACTCAGAACTCAAAACAGTCCAGCAATTTAATTACCTGGGAAGCATCATCTCCTCAGATGGTAAGATCGACAAAGAGATAGACAACAGGTTGGCAAAGGCATACAGAGCTTTTGGTAGACTCCATAAAAGAGTTTGGCAAAATAAACACCTGAAGAAAAGTACAAAGATCAGTGTTTATAGAGCCATCGTACTATCTATTACTTTTATATGGGTCTGAGTCATGGGTCATTTACCGCCACCACCTGCAACTCCTCGAACGGTTCCATCAACGCTGCCTCCGTAAAATCCTCAATATCCACTGGACGGACTATGTGACCAATATGTCTGTTCTTGAACAGTCTGCAGTCACAAGTATCGAGGCCATGCTGCTGAGAACACAGCTGCGTTGGGCAGGGCACGTCTCCAGGATGAAGGACCACCGCCTCCCTAAGATCGTGCTCTACGGTGAACTCGCCACCGGCTGTCGCAAGAGAGGAGCCCCGAAAAGGAGATACAAGGACTCCCTGAAACAACATCTCAGCCTTGGCCATATTGACCATCATCATTGGTCTGCTCTGGCCTCCAATTGGGAGGCCTGGAGACAAACCATCTATAATGCTGCTGCCTCCTTTGAGAACTCGTGCAAGATCACTCTCGAGGAGAAAAGACAACTCAGAAAGAATCGTGTCCAGTCGTTGCCGCCTGGGGAATCTTTCTCTTGTCCCTTCTTGTCCCCTTGTCTGTCATGCATTGGCCTTTTCAGCCATCAGTGAGCCTGTAGCAAGCGCGGGTAGTGCCCTTTGAAATCTTCGTTCGTGAAGCCAAGCCATGATGATGATGCACTTCTGCCACTGTCCCTTTCTCTTTTTTGTAATTTGGAAACCATCTTGGTCAAGAAGTACCTGATTTCTATCTGGCAAAAATTCTGTAAAGTCCTCTTATTCTTAAAAGATTGGAATTGTCTTTCAACGTTTCTTATACAGTAGCCTACAATATATAACCTTTCCCTATACTGAATTTTAGTTCTCTGCTCTCCCAAATTCAGTTCAAAGCTATAGCCCTGAACTTGTGAGTGAATAGGGAAGATAGTAAAATGTTCTAGGCATTAAAGTTTGATTGAAGACTGGTTTGGTGGGTTATATTCAGTGTCATCTATTGAAGTTTTTTACTTTATGGAATATAATTCCAGAAACATTGGTAACAAAAAGAGTTAATGTGGCTAGTTCAAAAATTTATCAAGGGAAAGCCTATTATAGCCACAAAGGTAGTGACTTGGGTAAGATTGTTTCCAAATAAAAAGGCAAAAAACAGGACAAAGAGGACTAAACATCCGGAAACCCAGAGTGCCTGAGTGACCTTCTGTGCCCTTGTTTTTCTTTTTTCAAAATTGCACATTTTTTTTTTATGTGGTAGAATTGCTGCATAAAACTCTTAGTACTAATGCAACATTGACAGATTATATTTTTTATTTATTTTAATGTTTATTTTGTTTTAATGTTTATCAAGTAATCTGTAATGGATTTGCAAATGTAATTTATAAATACTGTTTGTCTGGTGACTAAGATGTTTTATTGTGTGAATAAATCGCTTAAGTTTACAAGAAACTGACTGAAAAAAATTGTCTAGGATAAATAACCCTTCAGAAAACATTTAAGAATTAGGAGTAAATAAGGATAGAAGAACGTTCTTGAACACAAGAAGTTAAAAAACCATTCAGAAGAACAGTATTAAAAGTGAAGAGTGTGATTGTTGAAGAGAAACAGACTGAGATGCCTGCTGTTTCAACATCAATATCAGCAGAGAGTAAGCCTTGAGGTAAGATAGAGATATATTGACTGCTTTATAGTTTTAAAACCCGCAGCTCAAAGTGTGCTGTTCTTACTGTTAAAATTACCTTAAGAAGATTGTTATAGTCTCTCACAGACTGACCAAATAATACCTCCAAAGGCAGTCAGTTTTACTTGATCAGCATAAAGAATACATAGAGAACTGTACCCTTAGGCTTGGCCTAGGTTTCTGCAATTGCCCAATTGGTTTGGGAACCTAAGAAGGTCTAAAATTTATAAATTAAGAGTAAATTGTGTAACTGTGGCAAAGCTGAAGCATATTTTCACAGGGCTGCAAACTGAATCTTTGAATCCTTGAAAATCCACCTCACTGTAACCATTTTAATGAACAGAAAAAACAATTCCAGTTAATCACTGGATGAGTAATCTAATGATTAGTCTAAATACACATCAGTCTAAAACAAATCAGAAAAAAATAATTTTATACTGTTGTATGTATTAAAGGCTTCTAATTGAATAATTCTTTCCCAAAATTTTAGGATGTCATATATTATAATCTCTTACTTGATTTACTTAATTTAGCAGTCAGAATTCCTCATAGGAGTTACTTTTAAAACACACAATGAGAAATATTAATGAAAAAAAGGTTATGGTCCTGTATCCCTGCAGCAGCACTTAACATAAAGTGACATTAATTGCTTAATAATTACTATATAAATTGCTATTGGACTTTAAGGTAACAGCAGTATTCCCATTTCTCATAATTCAGTGCTCAACAAATATGATCAGTTTATAACTTCTATATTTCTGATTAATACTCTGAGTGTGTCTATGTGTTTGTGTGTGTCCAGTGGATTCATCTCTAGTAACATCATTTTAATTTAAAACAATATAGCAGGACCAACCAGCTCTACTAGCCTTAAGTATGCCAGGATTTCCATGTTAAAAACCCCTTTAATCTGTGAAATTGTGCTTCAGCTTGAAACCTGGCCTGTGTTAGGTAGAAATGATTTTCACAGAATTTCAGTCAACCTGGTTTATCTGTTTCACTTTAAAATAAGAAGTGTAATTCAACAGTTTGAACTCACCATTACTCTAAAGAATGTGGAACACTAATTGCAGAACTAATTTTTGTCATTATGTCTTTATCCTTTGTTAATGACTCAGCATGATTTTGGATACCTAGTTCCATGTATAAGATAAAGTTTAAAAGAAAGGAGTTTGGCATATTGTTTTTCAAAATCCCTTACAAAGTTGAAACTTGTAAGGGTGATGAATTCATTACTAAATATAAAGCAGCACTTAGGAACAGAGGATCAGGAAGAAGTATCTGGTTTAACAATTTTACTGTTGGACAACTTGAGAAAACCAGGAAAAAAAAGTTTATACCAATAAGCTCTGAAGAATCTAGAGCTCTGTGTCTTTGGTACTTCCATAATCTTTTTATACTTTTACATGTGAAATAATAAATATTTGGTTCAAAAGACCAAGGCTAAAGTGAGATAAAAGGCATAACCAAAATCATATGTCTTTTCATGGATGATATTGAATATAATCTGATGACCCTAGAGTGGTCCAAACCTTGGACCTGAGCAGGTTTCAAGCAGTGGAGAAGTGATCTTTAGGTTGGCCTCATTTCAAAATAATAGAAAATATCTATTGAAGCACTCTGTGGTTTCTGAGAGAAAACAATTAGGTGTACACATGAGATGGATTATGTATGTTTAAGATGGGAAGTTGAACAAAATTATAATTTTAAGATGGTTAATCAAAAAATGTGTGGATATTATCACAAAATATGTACAGATTTATGTGTGTGCATTTGTACGTGTATGTGTATTTTGTAAGGCAAGATAAGCTCAGTTCTTTTAGAAAATGTTTTTTAAAAATATTCATCAAAATCTAATATAAATGAAAGTAGTTTACCCCCAAGTTCATTAGGCAATGTTAATTGCAAGTACCTTTCATTTAAATTTCCTTTGACATGTAGAAACAAAATGTTTGGACGTGTTTCCAGGTTAATTCACAATGCTTCATTAAAGTGCAAATCCATATTTCTTTTACAGAATTCAATGGGGTCAATATTTTTAATTATATCCTACCACCTAGAGTGTAGCCCATTCCTAGTCTTCTAATATTCTTTTTTTCCCCTGTACTTTTACCTCTCAATTTTCTTTTATAAAATTCTTTTAGAAAATTGAGACAGGCATAATTAAATGAAAACACATGATCTCTTGACATTTGCTTTGGTTTTTTTCTTGTTTTCTTTTGCTGATCTGCCTTTTTTCTGTCTTTTTATTCTCCCATTCAGAGTATATAACAATAAAAAAATGAGCACTTCCCTCTAATTCAAACACTGGCACAGCATAACATTTGCAGAAGCACCACATCATCTCAACACTTGACACTGCCATTCCTCATGTGTGGGTAGCTGTCACTTGGTAGAGAATACTTAATGATGAGTAAAGTGTTTGTGTTTTCAAGTTCAGTAGAAGAGTGCAGATAGTCTTAAGTTGCACTCCTTTCTTACACTAGGACATCAGCTTTGACCTAAGTGCCTGGAAATCAAATCTGGAATTTCATTTCTTTATTTAGGTGAGGCATGGGTCTCACTGTTTTCCTGTAGAGGACAAATAGAATTTAAAATCATATCCTGAAGCAGTGGTACTTTAAGGAACAAACTTTGATTCTATGCCATGTCTAACAAAAGGCATTTGAAATCACCTTGGGAATTTCAACCCTTATTCAAATAAATAAAATTGTGCTGCTAGATTCATTGAACCAGAGAGAAAACAAGTAAGTGTGATTCTATAATTCAAAGATAGGACTGTATGCAATTTTTTTATTACATTACCAGTTATTGTGTTTAGGTCTCCTCTTTCTTATTCTCTTTTTTTTCCCCAAGTTCTCTATTTTTTATGCATTTTCACTGGGGAAAAACTGTGCTGATTATTCCTGTAAAGCACTTCAGAAGATTCTTTTTTTCTTCACCACCTTGGCAAACAGGTTCTGCTTATGTTCTGCTTTAATTGTAACTCTGGGTCTCCTTGACAGCTGTCTGGTACCATAATCTGTCCTCCAATCAATATAAAATCTAACCTCTAAAATTATCATACACACCATTAATATATTGTCCTTTTCCTCATTTATCTTTCAATTTTATGAATCATTACTTTTCTTGATCATCAAATCAGAGCCCCTTTTCATCTCTGTGTCCCATATTGTCCTTCACATTTCCAGATCTTCCCACCATTCACTTCTCTATATAGCTGTCATTCTCCTGTCTCAGCCATGGAGCTCCTTTTCTATACCATCTGGAATAGAATTCCAGTTATATTATATAGACTGCCAGTTATATTATATAGACTGATCTTAATTTTTTCAGCTGAATCCCAGTACTACTGCTTTTTTTTATAGTCTCTTATATTTTCTCACCTAGCTGCTAGGCTGTGGGCATTTGCATAATTGTAGTTCTCCCACTCTTGCTCACTGTATTTGCCCGAGTTCGAATATTTAGGTTTCCTTTTACCAGGATTCATTAGTAGCTAGTATAGAGTAAACCCCAGATATCTTAGGGTGAAAATATGCTTTACTTTTGCAATAATTATATCAAGTCTTGCTACCCCATCTCCCCCTATATAATGCTATGTCTAAAATATGCACCCTCTCCTCACATGCATAAGCTGTTAGGATTCTTATTGCCCCCCTAACTACTGAAACTCCTTCAGTAACAGGAAGGGACTTCCTGGCTTTGATCAGTCTTTTAACAGCAATGAAAGGAACTTCAGGTTGTCATCTATTCTGGTCCTTTATTCTAAAATAAAATTGTCAACTGACATCCTACAGTAGTTTTGTCATTCTGACCATTACAATTACATTTTTTTTCTCTATTACATGTCACTGGTTCATGTTACTTGAAACTTTTTTCCTAACATCACCGAGACTGAGGGTTTCTTCTTTAGTTTAGTGTGTATACAACAGCACATGTGCCTTCACCATTGTATATCTCGTCCATTATACATGTTCTAAGATCATAGAATTGTGGAATTGTTTAGGCTAGAAAAGACCTTTAAGATCATGAAGTCTATCTGTTAACTCAGCACTGCCAAGTCCACCACTAAACCATTTCTCTAAACACACATCTATACATTTTTTATTTTCACGGCAAATATCTCATGAAGTTACACATCAGTTTTCCATCCGTCACAGGCTCACACAATGTTTCGGCTCAATTTTCATCTACTTTCACTTAAAAAGAAAAGAAAAAGAAAAAGGTTTTAGTTAGATTTACATTTTCTCTAAATGTTTTAATAGGGGTTTTATTTTCATGGGTTTTTTTTTTAAAATTAAATTTTGTCAAAAGAGAGAAAACATATAGAAAGACGTAATTCTTCTGAACACATATCTGTGAAATATATTTCTTTTACAACACCTCAATAGACAAATGACAACTCTTTATACTTTATTTTCCCTAAAAATGGTCTGTGTAGATCTTTCTCTTTTTTCTTCCTTTGAAGCAGTTTGACTTTCCTCTGTAACCTTAAGAAAAGTATAATAACATTTCAGATAATTTCTGTTGGTAGAAAAAGTCTAGGCGGGGGTGCTTTTCTCCATTGGGGTTTCTAGAATTGCACCTGCGGGGATCTTTGAAAGCAGGAAGAAATGGTTGAGGTTTCAAACCTGCTTCTCTAGTTCTCATGCTCTTTAACTTTCACCATTTAAGCTTTAAATGTCAAAAGAAGTGATGTGAACTAAAGACAGTGAGTGCGTAGGGAAAAAAAGTGAAATATACAGTCAGATAGAGAAGTTTATCCTGTGAAATTTTGTAATTATTGAATTTAACTCCTAATGGAGTAGTGCTATATAATACAGCCAAAAGGATATACAAGGTCTATCATCTGTATTTCTATGAGAATAATCACAAAAAGTGAGAACAATCTCAAAATCACTTTCTTATGGCACGATTGCTATAAACTTAATTGTAAAAAATTCTGGACTTCGTGGATATTTTTCCTTTGCCTCTAAGATAGGTTTAACACATAAATTTTGTTTCTATTGTGAGTTAATCCCACAACAGAAACAGTTAAAAAGCCTGCAGTGCTAGCTCACTCCACTTTCTTCCATTGAGATGGGTGAAGAGGTAAGAAAGAACAAAAGCAAGATAACTTTGGAGTTTTAGACAAGTGAAGGATAAGTGAAAGAGGAGAGGGAGGGGAGGGGAGCAGAAGAGGAAGATCACTCATAACCTCCCATGGATATATTGATGCCTGGACAGTACCCAAGCAAAAGGTGGCTAATGTTCCTAAAACCCTGTTTACTCCTTTTCACACTGAGCATAACATGATATCACTTTGGTTAGTTTAAGCCATCTGTATGGTTGTATCCCGTTCCAACCTATTTTGTGCCCCTGCTGTCTATTCCCTCTGGCACCAAAGTGACCAACAGAGAAGACCTTGGTCCTGTGCAAACCTTGTTTGGCAACAGCTAAAATATGTGTTATCAGTGCTGTTTTGGTCAAAAATCTATAACACAAAACGTAAGAGCTCTACCATGAAGGAAAGTAGCTCCATCCTAGCCAAGCCCGGTAAAGTTTCCTATCCTAAGAGATTGGTTTTAAGAATAACATCTGCACTTTGCAGGAAGTTAAACTGTTTTCACACTGTTGGTTTTCAAAAATGATATTGCTTTATCATTACAAAATAATATTAATTATCAATCAGGAACTTTCATGAAGAGTTAGCAAAGTTATGATTTTGATAAGGATTTTCAATGAGGTGTTCAGAGGAGGGCCATGAAGATGACTGTAGTGATGGAACATCTCTTCTGTGAGGAAAGGTAGAAAGAGCTGGGGTTGTTCAGCCTGGAGAAGAGGACACTCCTGGGTGACCTTACTGTAGCCTTTCAGTACCTAAAGTGGGCTTACAAGACGGCTGAAGAGGGACTTTTTACAAGGACATGTAGTGATAGGACAAGCAGGAATGGTTTCAAACTGAAAGGGTCTAGGTTTAGATTGGATATTATGAAGAAATTCTACTGCCTGGGGACATTGTGAATGCCCCATCACTGGGAGTGTTCAAGGCCAGGCTGGATGGGGCTTCGAGCAACCTGGTCTAGTAGAAGGTGTCCCTGCCTATGGCAGGGGTGTTGGAACTGGATGATTTTTAAATCCCTTCCAACTCAAACCATCCTATGATTCAATGATCTATTTTAAAAGAAATAATAAATTTTGTGTATGTTCTATTGTCAAAAGAAGCAAATTTGATTTGTGAAAGCATTATAAGAATTTATGCGATCCAGAGAGACCTTGAAACACTTAAGAGGTGGGCTCATGCAAACTTGGTGAAGTTCAACAAAGCCAAGTGCAACGTCCTACACCTATGTCAGGGCAATCCCAGGCACACCTACAGGTTGGGCAGAGCAGACCTGGCAAGAAGGACATGGGGATTATGGCTGACCAAAAACTCAACACTATCTGGTAATCTGAGCTCCCATCCCACAAAGCCAACTGTGGTCGGGGTTGCATCAAAAGGAGAGTGGCCAGGAGGAAGAGGGAGGTGATTCTCTCCCTTTACTCTGTTGTTGTGAGATCTCACCTGGAGTACTGCGTATAGTTCTGGTGCCCTCAAACATAAGAAGGACATGTAACTATTGAAACGACTCCAGAGGAGAGCCATGAAGTTGGTAAAGGGACCTCCTGAGTGAAGACAGGCCAAGAAAATTGGGGCTCTTCAGCCTGGAGAAGAAAATGTTGCGTGGAGAACTTATAGCAGGCTTCCAGTATCTGAAGGGAGCCTACAAGGATGTTGGAGCGGGGCTCTTTGTGTAATGATAAGACACATAAGATAACTGTAATGATAAGACAAGGAGTGAAAGGTTTGAACTGAAAGAGGGGAAATTTAGGCTAGATATTAGGAAGAAATTCTTTACTGTGAGCGTGGTGAGGCACTGGAACAAGTTGCCCAGAGAAGGTGGGTAATGCCCAGGTGCCCTATTCCTGATGGGGCATTCAAGGCCAGGCTAGATGGGCTGTCTGATCAACCCAGTCTAGTCGAAGAAGTTCCTGCCCATAGCAGGCGATCTTTAAGGTCCCTTCCAACCCAAACCATTCTATGATTCTCTTTCGTAATTCTTATGAAAGCATTTACTAAATTATGCATTTAGTAAAAAATAATCTTTTTCTGAGCATTTAAATGTTCATGAGTATAGTATTCTTCATCAATATAATTTCCTGCTTTTAAAAAGTCTAATTTTTTTCCATTTTTATTTTGGTAAGGTGTCTAAGTACTAAGTTAAGTTTGTATTTGAGACTAAAAGCTTCCTTAAAAATTAAATTAGTAGTGGTAAGATTTGCAAACTAAAGATTGGGCAATGTGAATTTGGAATAATTTTAGTACCTTTTCACTTTGTAATGAATGGTGTTTCATTTCATTATATATATTTCATAGTGCAAACAATATTATTTAAATAATTGTTGCCATTAATAAAGCAAGATTGTATTCCATGTTTTAAATAAATTTATATTCATTTTGTTCTTGAACCTATTAAAGAATAGAGTTGACATAAAGCAAACCATCCTAAAACAAGGATGATTTCTGAATGATTTCTTTCTTCCTAAAGAACTCTGAAATTCATGTCACAAGTCAATAACTGAAGCAATTCTGACTTGTTCCATGGAATTTATTGGGCTGAGAAAAAAATGCTGAAGTCAATGGAAGATTTCCTTTAATGCCTTTTTAGGTGAACTTTGAGTTTCCAATACATATATCATTACTTTAAATGTATTTACAAGTGTTATATTTTGTGTGTTTCCAGTACTCTTCTATGTTAGAGAAGTTCTAATATAACAATTCAAACTGAATGTTCCATCCTGTTTTACAATCCAGTTGGATAATGTTGCACATTTATTTTTATAGTCCTTACATTCAAACTTGCTAATATTTTAGAAATTATGAATGAGGAAAAAGAGTTTTTAAAATGCTTAATTCATTTTTCTCACATGCTATGTTTCCCTCAGAAGCCCTTTTGTCTGCATTTGAAAACACAGATGGATAAATTTCAGTATTTCGATAAATTTCAGTATTTCAGTAAATTTCAGTAGATATAATATCTACTCTGAGGGCATTGAGAAAACAAAAATCTTCTGTGGATTGATTTCTTTCCTTTATCCTACTAATAATTTACCTTTATAAAAAAAAGGAAAATTTATCTGAACTGCAAAGAGACTTTGCTAAAACAGAATTTGCTATAACTGTCCTCATGACTTATTAACTGATTGCAAAAAGAAACCCAGTATAAATTTATGTTATATGATTTATGAAAAAATTACACCACAGGTGAAATTAAGAACTCTACATTTCATTTAAAGAGAAAGCCTCTGAATGAAAGATGGCATGCGAGACACACCCCAAGGCTTTTGATCATACAGTCAAGAAAATAGAATGTTTTAGTAAGGGAAAGTTAGTTTGGTAGTATGACCGATCACAGGATTCAAGGTTTTGAGAGGTTTTTAGCATTCAGAATAAGGACAGATCAAATCTACTACAAAATGCCCAGAAGTAATAAAAAGAGAATATTCATGTATCAATATCATTTCAGTTTTCATTAATATGGATGGCTCAAAGTGCTGTGCTGACACACGAAGAAATGGATATAAGATGGTTGTGAATAATGAAATTGAATATTAAAATAAGTTTTCTTATAATTCAGGGAAAGTATTTTATCACAAGCCAGAGACGTCAGATTCTGGAACAGTCATACAGTAGGGAAAAAGCTCCTTAATTGTTTTAGTAGGAAACTTGATGAATGCATAAACCACACTCTATTATCCGATCATTTTTTGCCTTCAGGTGCCCTGCTTCATGTTCTTTCAGTCTTAAATGTTGAACACATTAAAAGTTCATAAAAATTTTTATGACTGTCCACTGAGGCCAGGCTTTGAGTTGAGGTTTTTTGGTGCCTAAAAGCACTTAGAATTGGGTAGGTACAAACGTGAATTAATGCCAGTTAAACATCACAGCTACTGATTTGCAAGGAAATCTTCTGGTATCCAAGTGGATTGTTTTCCTCATCTTCTGAAGATCTAAGAATAATTGCATTTCATATATGATACTCTGAAATAATTTACTGTTTTTGGACTAGAATGATTTTTTAGAAATTCTTTGAGAAACCTATTACTAATGGATTGCTTTCTTGGGACACTAATGTTGCACTAGAATTTTTCATGATACTCAATTTCTTTGGATAATAGTCTTGGAGACAGGAATAAGAAAGAGTCTATGTTGAATTGTTGAAAGACATTGTATAGACAACAGATAGTACCGCAGTTATGGTCCTCTCTGTCAGACTCTCCTTTGCCAGTTGGACACTATCAGCTACTCTTAGTTAATTTTTACCAAGTTCTTGAAATGTTTTAAATCAGTATCTTCTTTGATATCACCTTCTATAAGCTTTAACATGAAACTTTATTTCACTTATAATGCAGGGAAGTAGTGATATCTTGCTAGGACTTTCCTAAATATGCATCATGACACCTTTCTTGAAAGTTCCACCTCTGGAACTTTCACTGCTCAAGTATCAGAAAAGGTGTTGGATAATGGCGTGCACAGTTCATTTCGATTGATACTATTTTCCTAGTTCAGAGAATCTAACAGTTGGAAGATATACCTGTCCTTTGCAAAGGGAATGAAATGAAGGTATTTTCTCTCTTTTTTCTCTGCTTTTTGAGCTGGTATAGTTTTATGACTTCGTAAGTATTATGTCTATATTACAGTTAATAAGGAGTCAGATGGTGATATTAAAGCTACTTTTAAATAAGGAACAATTTGGCTTTAACAACTTGTTTAGGATTGACTTTGGTTAGGTTTGGGTTTTTGGTTGTGGTGGTTTTTTTGTTGTGATTTTTTTTGTTTGTTTGTTTGTGTGGTTTTTTGTTTTGGTTTGATTTTTGTTTGCTTTTGTTTTGGAGTTTATTTATTGTTTTTAAGTTACTTTTTGATTGTTGCTTTGGATCTTTCTATCTGAAAATATTCTTTATTTTTTCAATCTGTAGCTACCAAGAAGAATCACAGAAACATTTAGGTTGGATAAGATATCTGTGATCATCGAGTCCAACATTTGATTGATCACCACTTTGTCAATTAGAACATGGCACTAAGGGCCATATCCAGTCATTTCTTTAACCTCTCCAGGTATGGTGACTCCATTACCTCCTTGGACAGTCAATTCCAATGTTTAACAATCCCTTCCAGGAAGAAATTCTTCCTGATGTCCATCCTAAATCTTCCGAGGTACAGCTTGAGGCTATGTCTTCTCTTCCTTTCAATAGTTGCCTGGGAGAAGAGGCCCACCTCCACCTGGCTACAACCTCCTTTCAGGTAGTTATAGAGAGTGATTAAGTCTCCCCTGAGCCTCATTTTCTCCCAGGCCAAACAACCCCAGCTCCCTCAGCTGCTCCTCATATACTAAAATTTGCTCTTTTCTTTTATCTCATTTTTCCACTGGATATTTTTCATTGGAAATTTGTATGATGCTTCAAGATAAAACTGCTTATATTCCATTATTTAAGTCACAAGCATAGGACAGTTATAAAAACCCAGCAAGAATTTCAAAGTATTACACAACTTTTAGTCATATGATTTCTTAATGAAATTTTAAAGAATATAAAAGGAAGGTGTTAATCTCTACTTTTTTAATTTTCACACTACCCTAGTGACTTTGCAATACAATGGTGGTAGTAACAGACAGCATGTTTTTTCATAATGTCTCATGTAAAACCATCTACATCGTATAAAATATTGCGTTAAAAAAACGGTATTAGGATCAACTTCCATATCAAACTGTGCTGCCTGCCTATTTACATGGTGACAAATAGACAATTGACATTAGGTACATCCACTCCATGACTATTTCTTTTTACTTTCAGAGGCATACACATTTGACATGTACTCTTTCCATCTAATCATATGGAAGGGACATTTCCGAGAACCACTCTGGCAAATGATGCTGACCTTGATCTTATCCCAGGCTTATTTAACTTTAATGTCTTATCCTTTTGTGACAACCATCTTCTGCTTCATGTAGCTTTCCAACTACATGAACTCTTCCTTAGAATGTGCACAAAATTCAGCCCAAAAATTCACAAGTACACAATGCACTGTGGTCATTGGTACTGAACATTGCTGTGTAGAAAAATATTTACTTTTCTTTATATGTCTTGTACATCAAAATATTATCAAAGTGTTCCATTACAATAATTTCAGTTCACTTATTGCCAGATAAAAATTATTGAGTTTCTGTCTTGTTCTGATAGCAATTACAGGCTTAATGAATCAACATGTCTAATTGTAAAAACGTTTGGTAAACAATCTACACTCATTTATGACTCTGGTTTAACTCATTATGTCGGTTGTTACATCTCCTTTGTCCTAACATGCATATTCAGGACTTCTAATGTATTTTTCCTGTGTCAGAAATTTGGAAGGCTGCTTTTATTATCTTTGTGCAGCACCTGCAAAAATGGACCTTGCAATATTTGGGTTATTTAGGTATTCCAGCAGTAAAAAAATAGGTAGGCAAATACCAAGGTATTTAACATAAGAGAACCTAAAAGAGATTTCAGAGCCTAAGACAATTCAAGGAAGCAAAAACAGTCATCTTATTTGTTAAGTATAATCTAGAACAATGACAATAAAATTTGCCTTAACAGGACAAGGTGACTGCCAGCCCAACAAATGAGCTTAACAATAAGATAGTTATCATACGTTTCATCTTGTTTTTCTCATAAGGTTCAATAATTGAAATCATCTGCTTGCCACTGCACTCACCTTCTTTTGTATATAGCATTGAATGTATAAAGTTTTATGTAAAATGTCTATTTACACATTGAATTTTTAAGAAGCTGTTCTGTAACAGGCAGATCAGATCTGAATGTGTTTAGTTTTTACAGCTATTTGGAGATTATATGTTCATTTAGGATTAGAACACAGGAATGTACAATTTATGAACAGATCCTGCTATTAAATCCTCCCCTCTAGGTTTATATTAACATAGTTTCTTTCAAAACACAAAGCTACTGATGTCAAGCTAATGCATGTTTTATGAATTTGTTAATAAATATTTCAGAACATGACAAGAATATATTATTCCAGTTTAATATCTTACAAATCAGTCATTGCCAGTTGAGAGAAATTCTTTGGGAGGATAATAGTTTGCACAGTAAAGAAAAGTTAACATGCCTAAATCATTGTACTAAAAACCAGATTAGATGCCATTATTGTTACTAATGTGTTTGTGGCAAAGTGGCTGCTAGTGATTTAGAAAAATGTGGGAATTATTCAGAAAAGAAAAGGAATCATCAATGTTGCTGTTCCAGGGGTAATTTGAATGGCACTTTATTTGGCCATATGATGGATTCCTGTTGCTGTGCATCTTATTGGCATGACAAAATTCATACAAGCCATCTGTTTTTCTGAACTTTGGCCATTGTTCTCTGCTTCTGCTGCAGTTCAGTTTTAAACAGTTACTATGTCAATAGCAATAAGACATCGATTGTCAATAGGAGTGACATCAAGGTAATTATTTTACTCACCTTTGAATTTTTCTGGGCTGATAATTGTAATAAACGACATATGGAGCACATTATCCTCAATCATATGGAAAATAACTGATGGTCCAAATGACAAGAAAAAAGGTTTGATATTTTTATCTGTGGAGAAAGGCACTTAAATGATTTTGCCATTTGGACATTTCTTTAACATATATTGAATGGTATATGTGTTGTTTCTATCCACATAATGGGCAATGACAACCTTATAACACATATTTTGTGCTCTTGCTCAGCCCTAAACTCCTTCCATGTGCCTCATGTTAAATAATTACCTTCAAAAATAAACCTTTCATTCATAGGATATGTGTTCTTCTCTTTGCACAAATGCTTTAATTTCTCTTGTTGTTTCCTTGGACATTTTTTCCATAGTTGTCCTCTGGTTTATTCTACTTTGCCTTATTGCTGAGGTTAATAATGTTTTCAACTACTTTTTGTCTCACCTTGTAGGAAAAGAAAAAGTACGTGTGTCTGACTACAGTACTGGTGGATTTGTTCATGTGCGTATGGGTATAGTTTTACTCTGCCCTCAGAAGCCTCTTGTTGACATGACATAGAAAAAATAATCCAAAAGTAAAAAAGAATACTGTTATATTAGCATCAGCCAGACAACTAAGAACTGTTTTTGGAAGCCGCAGATCTCTTTTACCCCATCTTTTTTTAAATAGAAATCTAGAGAAGGCCACACATTAGCATAATGAATTGAAAAATCAGGGATGTATTGACATCTCAGAGTAATATTCAATATTTTTAAAAGCTGTAGTTTAATTCAAAACTTTCATAATATACAAATATAAACATTAAAAATAAACAATGCTTAAAAAGCTAGGTGGCATTTATATCAATATTAATAATAATTCTATCTCTCCCATATGTCTCTTCTTATGGCCAATGGGCTTTTTTCACTGAAGATGTTTCGCACATGCTATCAACAAAAGAAAGGCAAAACAGGAGCAAATGAAAGAATGCAGATTTTGCACCTAGAGGAGAGGTTCCTAAAGTTATGGCCTAAATGCTTTTTTTTCTTAAAATCTATGTGTGGATATCTCAAAGCAGAGGAGCACTGTCTTGTATCTAAGATCTACAGGAATCATGTTATGTTTTCTTTTCTTTTTTTTTTAATTATTATTTGCTTAATATGTTTTATATGTACTTTGCATTATTTCCTAGAGTTTCTATTGCATTAGATTTTCAGTGTTTCAGTTAAAACTTGGATAATGCTAAGTAAAGCATGATTAATGCCTTCTTTTGAATGTCAATTAGTACACAAAGAACACTGAAAATCTATTTATCACTTGCATTATTATTATGAAAATATCTAACAACACTTTTTTGTGGGTTTCTAGCATAGGCCAAGTTTGAGAACTTCTACAGTGAAAATCACCCATCTCTGTGGAAGATTTGCTTATGATGAAAGTTATGCAAAAACTGAGAAATAGATTATGTGGCATTATAAATTCTAAAACTGAAGATGACTTAAATGTCTGATTTCACTGATTTAAATAAGATATCTTTAAAACTTTGACAGAGCCTAGAATATTTTCCAACTTTATCTTGTAGAACTGTTGAATAATAAAGAGATTTAGTAAAACAGGTTTGGGTTTTTTAAAATGAAATTATGTATAAATTAAATACATCAATTTTTCTTTTAATCAACATGAGCATAACCATTTGAATTTTTTTTAAGAGACTGAATTAAAATACCTCCATTTCTTGAAACAGTGTATATTATGATTTTGTTATAATATCATGTGATATGCTAATCCAGACTTTAGTTCAATAGTAACAGTAGCAATTCAGTATAATTAAAGAAGTAATGAGTGTTAAAGTATATGATAGAGGAATTCTTAATCCCTCTTAAAAGGTTTTTAAGGGATTCTTAACATACAGCAGTACCTTTCAGAAATTAAATTACTCAAAGTAATAACTCAGGTTTTTACTCTCCATTGCACTCTGTCTTTCCCTTCATCATGGTGTCTGAATTTCAGTTTGATTTGTCTCTTTTACTAAGTTGTCAACATTTTTCCAAAAATTATATTACTGTCTCATGTACACGAAAGTATCTGCTATTAGGAATGGGAAAGCAAGACAGCAATAAACTAAGGTAATGAAAGAGTTTAATTATTCATATAGAATCATAGAATATGGTTTGTTTTGGTGGATTTAGACTATCCAGAGGAATATACGATATAACAATATATTATTGTATTTCATATTGTAATAATGACTCTTCCTTTTGAACACGGTATTTTTCATAACTTCTTTCTCTTTCTGGTGAGGGTTTTTGGTGCTTTTTTTAAAAAATTGTTTTTATACTGGAGTGACTAGCTCTAAATTTTACTCCTGGTAAGCACGTAGAACTAACAGGCCTCCTCACTGAGTTCTCCTGATTGATACTTTTGTTATCATAAACATCTATATCATTGTGTTCAGGTGCTACTCAAACATTGTCAGTGCATACACTGTTTCTAAGAAGCCTTACTAGGGTCTTCTCTCATGAACAGAAATATTTACAAAATTAAGTTTAATATCATAATAACTTTACTGTATTATTATTTTATACAAATTGTCAAAATCATATTACCTGCCTGTTGTTCATAATTCTGCTTTCTCACCTTTAATCACAGGTAGAAACGAGATATAAAGAGAAGGTAGAGTTCATTTTTTTGAAACAAATATTTTGAATAGCTTCTCCTGAGTTCTGGTGGTTCAGTTATACCTCAAAGTAGGTGTCCATTTCATACCTTGAAAATTTTCTGTAAAAACCTGGTGCTCTTCAGTGAGTTCCACTGAGTCTGAAAACTTTAAGCATCTTGCTCAACACAAGGTAAAATGTGCAGCAGAGACTAGTGAAGCTGCTGTATGTGAGAGATAAAGAGATTATCTGAAAACATAAGACCCAGCTTAGCTGATTGTTGGGTCTCATCCCATAACTGTGTTTTTCTTCTGATTCCCCACCCCAAATAGGAACATAAAAAGCTAATGGAAACATAAAAGTAGGTGAAAGATAAAGGAAATATGTGTGGAAAGTTTTAAGTGAACCTAATGCAAATGAGGAAACATACTTTTGTCAAACAAAATGTTGAGGCAAATACGTGTATCTCTAGTGAATATCTCTAAGTCTGTTAAGATGAAGGCTTTGTTCTCTTACTAAAGAAAACTTGTTCTTTTGAACTTAATATATTCTTCCTATTGAAATAGGAAGACTTTTGCAAGCAGACAAATAAAATACATGCCTAATATTTATGAATATTGTTTGCTAAAGTACTTGTATAAAAATGCATTTTTTTTCATGGACAACATTGAACATGAGATGTAAATAAAATTAAATGTTATTTATCACAAATAAAATGGAATTGATTGTCTTAGTCAATATTTCTAGGTGGTAACATGTGGAGAGAACAGGATTATAGTGATCAATCCATCCTGCATTTCTGTAGGCCCAGCCTTGACATAAGCAGACACAAACAGTGTTGGAATGCTGAACCATGTTGATAACAGGCCTTCAGGGCTGAAACAAAGAGAAACCCGTGCCAAAATAAGGGAGGAGTCCCAGAAAGTAAATAATGATTTCACACTGCGTAGACACCTGTGGTAATCCCATTAAAAGTGTGTTAGTAATGCATGTTTACTTCATGGACAGTAGCATGGATCCAATAGCTTAAGAGTGATAACGAGTCGGGGTGTACTGGAAGTGTATAAGAGAGGAGCTTATGTAAATAAAGCAGAACACTGTTGATCACATTGGTCGTTAGCAGAGTTTGTTCTGAACCCCTCCGTCAATAGTAACATGTCATTTAACTTTTTCAGGGTGTGTGTGGGGGTTGTGTTGCTTTTTTTTTTAAACATGCAATATTGCAAAAATACTTGCTTAGTGTTCACAAATTCACCTATTGATGAATTGTTCATCTTTTCAGTGAAATGGTCACTTCACTTTTTTTCTTGAGATATTTTATAGTCTAAGGGTTTTAGTAGTCTCAGCCAAAAGGAGTTAATTATTTATTAGTTGACTAATGTAGCATTTAACTTCCGGAGCTCTCATCCCTAAAGCAAGAATCCAGATTCTTATGGCAGAAATTGTATTCTTTGCAGTGTGTGAGGAGAGTTAGTACAGGATCAAGAGCAATGGTATTTAGCCCTTCTAGCAAGCAGAGCAGAAACCTGTATAGAACTAAACACTGTAAACCCTGAAAAAGAAGTCTGCCTGAAATTTCAAGCCTCATTACAGTTTAGGTACCTTATTCTTATCTAGATGAAATTGTCTGGTGAGCCTGAGATAAATGTCCTGAAAATATCTTCTCAGAGTAGATGACTCTTTTTCTTACTTCAAAGAAATGAGAAAGGCTCAGGGGAATCCTTTCAATGTATAAAAACACCTGTAGTTTGTAGCAGGGAGGTTGTAAAGAAATTCCAGTAAATTACAGGAAATTCAAATAATAATAATAATAAATATTACTATTGTAGTCAAGCACTGAAACAGTTTGTCCAGGAAGGTTATGGAGCCTCGATCTTTAAAGATACTCAAAACCCCTCTGGATGTGATCTGGAATGATCAGATCTACATGGTCCTGCTTGTGCAGAGCAGTTGGGCAAGGTGACCTACAGAGGTGTCTCCCTCAACAATTCTGTGATTATGTGACTCTATGATTAAATAAAATAAAACAGTGAGCTCAATAAACACTCTCAGTTTGGGCTTCCTCTGGAGTATTGGTACTTACTTTGTTGTAAAGAAATAATAACTTTTCTTTTAGCATGCTAAGCTTGCCAAGCTACATTTATAACATTTATTTATTGAAGATGTAAAACACAAATTGACTCCAGACCAGACCACTCTCCATTCGCAGGAGAGTGAGTACACACAACAAATGCTTATGATTTCTTAAGAAAATGTCAAATGTTTCATCTAAATGTTGTTTTGATGTGTGATCCCAAACAAAGATCAGAGCTTCGTAAATTCACAAAATATCATGTTCTGAGCATATGGAGCATTCTTGGCATTTGGGGAACAGAAAAAATGTATGACTGGAAAAAGCTGTCAGAATAAGTACAGTCCTTTTGCTGTCTGTGGATAGAATTAAGTTTTGATCCTTCATCTGAAATGACGGACTTGATTAGATCTGTGAATTTTTAATTATAATTTCAATCAGACTTCCATGAAAAATTGCAAACATTAAGATATCTTTCATCATAATGCCGTGCATTTTTATTAAATACAAGATATAACAGCCTGTCACCCCACAAGCAGTAGATAAATTATTGTCTCAAAAATAAATCTGTATATTTTTCTCATTTCTCTCACTGGCCTTTTGTTTGCATAGGTAAGTTTTCTGTAATTTCCTTTCCCTAAGGAAAAAAAATATTTCAGTTTAATTGTCTCAGTTCATCCCACATGTTGTTTACTTTCTTTCCGGAATTATTATCTAGTCTCAGATGACTTAATTTGTGATTTCTGTTCTACAGGAACCAAAATAGTTTCTAATTGGTGGAACATATCCAACCATTAAAGCAGAAAGAATTCTGCTGATCGAGGATTTGTTAATATTTTTTTTCTTAATCTTTAGATTATTTTTTTGGTGTATTTTTTAATGAAATGTCTTAAGCACTGATTTGCTTTTACTACTTGATTGTAGTCATAGATTCAGAGAATTGGGTGAGTCTGGAAGGCAACTCTGAAGATCATTTAGTCCAACATTCCTGCTCGAATAAAGGTCAGGCAGAACAAGCTGCTCAGGTCTGTGTCTGCTTGGGTTTTGAACATGTATGGGGGTCGAGACTCTACAACCTTTCTAACGAATCTATTCCAAAATTTTTGACCATGCTCATAGTAAAAACAGTGCTCTTCTATATTCAGAAGCCATTTCCTCTTGTTCTGTTAGCAAGTACCACTGAGAAAAGTCTGGATCCATTTTCTTTGCTTCCTCCCATTGTGTGTTTAGGCATTAGTAAGATTCTTCTGTGCTTTCTCTTCTTCACATTAAACATTCCCAGCACTCTCAGCCTCTTCTCATATGACAGATTCTACAGTTCCTTAATCATGAGAAATGGGAGACATGATCTTCTGAAAGAAAATACGGGATCTGAGATAGCCATACTATGAATCATAAGAAGAAGAGCTCTTGCAGGATGTGAGGATTCATCTGAATTTTTGAGAATTGGATGGTGTTCTGAAAATATATGTTTTTTCTTCAAATGTTATGAATAACTTTCTTCCTTTTTTATCCTTAACCCACCTCAGTCCTTCAATGATAAAGTTTTTGTCTGTCTAGAACTTAATAACTTCTAAATACCAAATATAGATCTCTATTTTCAACATAAGAGAGAAAAATGACCTGAAACAGCCTTTGGCACAAACCTTTAGTATTTCTTCTGGCTTTTTTTCAGTATATAGAGCATGTCTGAACCTCATGCTCCAGCAAATACAGGCTGTGTAATAGTTTCATTTAGACTGGAATAATTTAGAACCCTGTTAAGACCAAAATGAGCACAAATTTCATCAGATTGAAAGGGTTGAAAGCTTCGTCTTCATTAAAGAAGTTTCTTCCCTGAACAAAGCTTAGACGGGCTTTCAGCTTATAACTTCTGGATTTTCTTCACCTGTATTTAGAAAATGACAGATATATGCATATAATAAGGACTATTTTCTATATAGATCTTAATTTTCTAGCAGCTCTTATTCATAGATACTGTCTACTACAACTGTACTCATTGAAGACTGAATAATTATAGAAGATATACATTTATAAAGTTATGAAAAAGGAAGCTAGGACAAGAAGGGTTTTTTTGGTGTTATGTCAGTAAAGCTATTTGGTTTTGTAGCACTGGGAAAGCCTTTTAGATGGGTAAAGAAAGTGAAATATGGGATACAGAGGTAATTAGAAATAAAGAGATTGATTTGAGAAACTACTCAAAATAGTTGTTTAGGAACTACAGAAGGAACCATCATGTCATCAAAATTTAGTTGGCAGCATCCTTATGTAAGAAATTCACGGCATTCTTCTTAAAAAAAAAGTTTTTGGACTTGAAAATAAATTAATATGCCATAATTGGAATGGAGTGTGCTCTTCCTTTTCAGTCTTCTTTAGCATTACTTTACTAGAACAACTTTCACGTATTCTAATACAAACCCAAAAAAATTTCCTCCTTTTTTTTTTTTTTTTTTTACCTTCCTCCCTGCCTGCACCACAGGAAATCTGCTCAGGCAGTTGAACATACATCTTACAGTATACATGGCCTCCCTCATGCCTGCAGACATCTGTACATTCTTACTGTTGTTCAGAATCAGGCATAAAGGTAGGTACAAAGCATAGGATGTTTCATGGGCACACAAGTGTGCTACTGACTGTTACACTATTTTGTGACTCATTTACCCCCCTCTGTTGGGAGGAAGGTAAAAGGCAGGCAGCAGCAGAGCTTCCCAGTGCAGCTGACAGCTGACTAAAGATTGAAAGCCTGGATATAGGTCTTAAAGTTAAGTTTGCTATCAAAGCCCTAGGACTGGGGGGGAGGGAGTCTGGTTTGTGCTTGTTTGGATATTTATATATGCCAATTTACTTTTTTTTAACACGGGGGAAGTGGTCCCTTTCTCCCTATTCTATTTCTCAAAAGTTATTGAAAGAAGTGTGGCCAAACAACTACTTTGTACTCTGACTGAACAAATAATATCTGGAATGTAAATCAAACACAAAATATTTCTTTCCTAACTAACAAAATATTTGATTAAATAGTGCAACTGTGAAAAAGCAAAGAAGAAAAAGAAGGTAGTCTGAAGTATTTGATCATTATCCATAATGTAAAAGATAACCCTGAAGTGTGAGAGAGAATATACTGAGAAATACAAGTCTTAGCAAAAAAGAGGGTAGGTATTTAAGGGTCAAAATATGGTTTTATTTAAATTACTTGTCCAATGAAAGTAAAAGAAAGGCAGTATTTCAAAGAGAAAAAAAAATCAGTATTTTAAAGGGCAGATAAACTTCAGGTTTAATTTATATGTAATACTACAAAAGTGTATTTTATCTTCAGTCCAGACATTGCGTCCATATGAGAACTTACTTTTTTGCCCATGCCTAACATTATTATTATTACATATATTTTAGCTTACATGATTTTAACTTCATCGTAGGAAAAGATTTTAGCATTTAGTTAAAGTAAAATTGGTTTGAGAAATCAGTTACCAATTGCTTTTATTCAAAGTTACTGGTTAAAAATGCCCTTCACAACAAAGTAAAAGAAAGTCACTTTTTCCCCCCAGTATATATAGAAGTCCACTATTTAACTGTTCCAGTAATATGAAGGGAGAATTAGACTTGACTTCTCTCTGAGGAACACCAGTCAGCAAAAGCCTCTTAGTCCTCTTAGCCTGAGGAATGTGTGTCTCTAACAGATTGCCAGAAAAGATTAACTGCTGCAGGTAGCACAGCTGCTGGTTCAAACAATTTTGATCTTTTTATATCTTGTGCTCATTCTGTTTCCACATGGAATTGGTCTGCTTGTTATGGAGAGCCGCAGGTAGCACAGCTGCTGGTTCAAAAGATTTCAGTCCCCTTATATCTTCTGTGCATTGTTTCTCCATAGAACTGGCCCAGTTGTTTTGGAGAGCCCCAAGGAAACCACTTTACAAAATAGTTTGCTAACCTTTTCAAAGAGTGAAATATGCTCCTATCTTTTTTTTCTTTTTTGTCTTTGTAGTGGAAAAGCTTGTTCACCAAACCCAGTATTTACAGTAGGTTCTTTGCATAGTTTTTCCTAGGAGAGCAAAAAGAAATACCATCTAAAATGATCAATTTAGGAAAAAAATAAGTGTAGATAACATCGTGCTTAACTATTTCTCAGTATCTACATTTTGTGTGATACATTTTAGGTTTTCAGAAGGATTTATGATAGTTTATAATGGTGGGATGACACATTTAACCTAACCAACCATTTAGAAAGTAGATGACTAGAGTGAATTGTCATCTACTGGCAAGTCAAGAGAATCAGGCAGATATGTAATCATCTATCTTGAAAAAGATTGATAAATGGAATTAATTTCCCTTGTGACATGCCAATCTCCCTGCTGCTGTTAGCATCTGTAAGTGGAAGGTCTAACTTTTAAATAGCTAAAGTTACATGAGATAAATCACCCATTAGTGATTCAGAAACCAAAGCCATATTGTCATAGCTGAGCTTATATACTGAAGAGCCTAGATGTCACTAAACGTTCTGTGGTTTGTATAAGCATATGTAAACTGTGGGTGCAGGACAGGCTAGAACTCCTCTGTACGAGATAGTAAGGTTGCACAAACTTGGCTATACTGTCAACGTAATAATGTCATACACTGTTGGGCAATCTTGCCAATTCAGTTGCATACTTTTTTGGCAAACTCTGGACCTTGTTCTGTTGTGCTATGGAGGTTTGACCGAAATGCTTGCATCATTCTTGAAGGTGCGATTTAACTTTCCTTTAAAAATTAGAAAAAATAAGACAAAATACTGAAGAACGAGTCATAGTGTAAATAGACTGTCAGTTTTTTAATGGTACATCAAGATGATGTACTAAGGATTAAGTTTTCACTACTGAACCTATGTCCCCTCTGAAGATAAGGCAGAATAATAAATGATTTTATCAGGTATGCTTCTCTTCCTGCTTTGAAGAAGTACAGCATTTCTGAGAGGTTAAGAAAAATTTTCTAACCAGCATAGCTACCTGGATATGAAAAAAATATATTGCACTCTTCTTCACTATTATGAAATGTCTTAGGCTTTCTGAAGTCTAGGTATATAATTCTGATATGAGGATTGCATTTTGAATTTGTGCCATTTTATGTTGTATATCTACACTGATGAACTAAATGCACAAGTTTTTCATTTGTAATGCATGAAAAAATTTGCATGACTGTCAGTTTGATTTATGAAAACCTGAAAGTCAAATTAAAAGGTTCTCAATCTGTATTCTCAGTTAATTGCAAGAGTTAGAATATTGTCTTCATATTTTTGATGAAAGGGTTATATTAACTGAGAAAAGGACAAAAGTATTTACTTCAATATCTGTACTCAGCATCATTTTGAAAATCCTTTTTGAGTTTTGGTTTGAACTATGCTAGAAGACCCACTCAAGAATATTGTATACATGCTCTCTATAACTGATATCTAAAGGTCAATCTGTGCTTTATCATACAAACCCTAGAAGATTCCTGTAAGACTGTATGAGCTTTCAGTGGTGGATGTCCATAAAAACAGGGAGAAAGGGAGGATACTGCTGTGCTTTTTTCCTTTTTTTTGTTATAAGATATATTGCAGACTGAGGTGCCTTTTAGGAGATGTGTCATACTAAGCATTAGGACAACGAAGCATCACATTACTTCAGTTTGTCAATAAAATTGTTATAATACAATGACATTATTTTTAGGGGACTAGATTACGGAAAGCTGGTTTCCAAAGACTGAAGATGACCCGGGAGGAAAAGTCTTGTCTTATCATTATAGTTATTCAAACTGTAGGTGAGTTTTTGGTATATTTAAGAGAATTACTTGTGAGACCTTTTCATTTATTGATCAGAAGGACAGATACAATTCTAAGAGTGTAATAGTCACTATGGGTATGCTGCTATTGTTTAGTAGTTGGTAAGAATAAATGCAAAAGAATCTCTTTTAATATATACTCTCAAGAAGAGGCTATTTTTCAGGAATAAAGAGAAAAAGGGTGGGGAGGAAAATATGCCAGTGATGCATTCTGAGCTGAAGGAAACAGTACTTTGTTTCTTTTTGGGGCAGTTTGTCTTTTCTGATCTCTACTAACTGTGCAGATGCTAATGAGTACTTTTTCCCAGATCTATCTTCCTAATGTTTTTCATCCACCATTCTTCAAAAGTTTCAAAAGTATGAAATGTCAGCAAAATATTCCACATACAGGCAGAATAATAGTGAAGACAAAAGAGAAACTACAATAAGCATCTGCTGCAGACCCTGAGGACTGAAGAAAGCAACAGGAAAGCAAACAAGAAGAAATATTGGGCAAGTATTAAAGGTCTCAGGACAACAAAATAATTTGCTCAAGGGTGATTACAATGAACTGGACATCTGCTGGGTAACAAATATAGGAAAGTGCAAAGCATCCAAGAAATTCTCCAATTAGCTGAAGGATAACCTCATGATCTGGAAAGTAGAGGATCCAACCACAAGGAAAGCTGCTCTGTGTTAACTTATTCCAAGCTATTATGATTGGAAACCTCTAATGTATTTGATAACCTGTTGTAAAGGGTCACTATCATTCCTCAAAATAAGAAAAAAAAATCTTTAAAGAGACAATAGAGTGACAAATAGCAATTTGTGCTAAAGGCATGTGTCCAAATACTATGACTGCCATGAACTAAAACAAGATCACTTTCTACATCTTAGTTGAAAATTGAAGTGTTATCATGAGTGTGTTCATGGTATATTCGTAGTTCTTTTCAGCTCTTCCAGCCATTCTTAGAATGCATCCTGTGCTGATCTTTGTCTCAATTTTGCGCTTTTCTTAGTTCATGCCCTTTCTCCCAGCAGCTCATGATTCAGTTTTCTTGTCCAGCGTGTCCTCCCTTTTTCCTAATCCTATGTTCTTACTTTAACAGATCTTGTTTCTTGTTCTCTCTTACCTGATTCACATATAAAATTTTGTCTTCTACGTGTCTACCTGACTTGTTTGTATCACTATGAAGTTTCCTTTGCACCATTAAGAAGAGAAGCTAATTAAGTGTCACAGACTCAATTCCTGTGCCCTTTTCCAACCTAGTACATTTAGACATTCCTCTTAAACAAAATCAGATTCTTAGCACTTTCAGCTTAAGTCTGGATCATGCCCAATTTCTTTTTGAAGAAAATTGAGGCACAGTTTAGTAAATGACATTTTAGTAAGTGTCATGATCTGTAAGAAGCCTTATTTTGGTCAAGTGCATGAAGGTGAAAGAAGATAGATAATATAGAAGCTACCATGCCAAATGTCAGCTTTCTGCTCCAAAGCTTGGAGGCATTGCAGTTGCACAAAGAAAAGGTTGCCAACTTTATGACATTGGCCAAATGATGCCTTTTTTCTTAACTCACATGTCAAAGACAGTTAAACAATTTTCACTGAAGCTTTCCTAAAACACACACCCTAGTCCAACACCAGTTGTGAAATAATCCAGCACAAGTGTTAAAAGTTGACAATGTTTGGAACAGCTATGAGTTCCAAATAGATTTGACTACTAGCTTGCTTCCAGCTAGTACTGATGCAAATTTTGCTTTTCAGAAACTTTACTGCAGTTTGAAAAATTGTATTCATTCTACCTTTAAAGGCATTAAGCAAGGTTTTATAAACCAACAGGTTTTATTTAAAAATATGAGCATGTGTATACCTAAAAAAAAAAAAGTTTAAATTTTAAAGAACTTTAAAATGCATGAAGTACATCTGTAGTGACTGCAGCTATAATGTAGAAAAATCCAAACTAGATTCAAAGTGTATTAGCTGAAGGAATTATTAACTGAAGCTGAAGCTGAAGGACCAGCAGCAGTTCAAGGATAGCACCAAATAATTTACCAAATATATTACTGCAGATGATGACTAAAGAATCCTCTAATAGAAATAACAGTCATGTAAAGCCTTTATTTAAGATGTCTGAATGAAAGAAAGGATAACCTGATAGAAAGGTATAAAAAATTTAATTGAAGAACTGAATCAAACTGATCTCTTCAGACTGTTTCACTGGGGCAGTAGGACAGAATATACTCTTTTTATGGATAGGTCTTGAGATGTTCTGATCATATAGATATGCAGTTGTTCAGATTTTTGGAGGTCAGATTTTGCCAAGCTTATTTACAGTGAAGGAGCATCTTATTTCTTGAGTTATCTCTAAAAAATAATTGTAATCACTGCTCATGTAGGAAAAGAAGCAGTAAAGTAAGGTTGACAGAAACTGGCCTTGCTAGTTGCTAGTATAAGATTCCAAACAAATATAGTGAAAGCTATTCATTTAAGTAGGGACATTTTAACCAAGATTGTATTGTTGATGTTATTAACCTTTCTTAAGACCTTCGAGAAAAGAAGAAAATCTGAAGATGCATGGTAATTTGAAGAGTATGTTATGAACCTCATAAAAGAGATCAATTTCAACAATGACCTGTCATCTACTGGCATAAAAGGAATGAAATTGGAAAAACTGGCTGGAGATGTTGCTGATCTTCCAATCAGTCCTCATGTAATTGAAGAATTTGGCCATGATTGAAGCATAAATTGTATGGATATTTTTGTTAAGAATCTTGGCAGACTCCTCTGGGGAATTGGTTTTCCTCTGATAGATATAATGACAAAGTTCTGTGTTATATTTCAGGAATCTTGTTTCTGAGGTTCTTCTGTCTTACTGCAAAGCACGACTAATATACAATATATCTGCTGTGTATTGTTGAAAATTCTTACTCAGTTATCTGCTGTATGAAAAATGACGACATAACTCATATAATCCATGTTTTCCACAAAAATACGTTTGGCTTTTTAATTATTAGGCTGAT
This sequence comes from Pachyramphus minor, assembly GCA_013397135.1. Classification (NCBI taxonomy): domain Eukaryota; kingdom Metazoa; phylum Chordata; class Aves; order Passeriformes; family Tyrannidae; genus Pachyramphus; species Pachyramphus minor. The sequence goes on from VYXB01005580.1 coordinate 359,231, forward strand.
GTCAATATCTTTTAATTGAAATGTTTCAGATTTTAGGACCTACCAGTCACCCTTGTGCCCTGAGGATTCATGAAAAGTGTTGGGTAAATTCACTTGGGGGATTATAGTGATGCCTCTGTAGAGTCCTTTGAAAAGGTCAGGTATGTTACACATGAAAAAAAATGGCTTTGGCCTCCTGCAAGCTGTATTTTTATCAAATGAAAAGTAACCTTACTGTAAGGTCAGAATTGCAAGTTTCACATTTGGTTAGATAATTCTGAGTGGGTGGGGTTACTGACACTTTCTCATCCTACTCGTTGTTAAAAAAATGCTTAATCAGGTGGGACCTTAATCATTCCCTGTTTGAATTTCATCCTATAAAGCACGTATTAACATCTTTGATTTTCACTTGATGTTTAATCCCACACTGAATTCAGTTAGGTTGACTTCTCTTTGGAAAACTTCACTAAAGCTTATGGAGATGGACCTATTTCAAACCTAATTTCATTGAAAACCTTCAATAGAGAGGAGAAAAAGACCTTCTACTGTTATTTAAGATATGTTAGAAGTGAGAAACTGTTTTTCATTCCTTAAAATATTTAGGCTAATGCAGTTCATCTTATTTCGAATCACAATAGATTTATTCTCTATGAATAAAAGTAAGTTAACATCAGAAGATTTATTTAATAGGGTTAAACCGTACCAAAAAAATGAAAGAATATTTTTTTCCTTAAAGGTGTCTTCCAAAGGTTACCTTAATTTTGGAGAATGAGAAAGCAAATAGTCCCTTTTGATGTAAGAAGTCCCTTTTGATGTTTTTGTGAAAAACATGTTTGAACTCAACTGGAAATTATAACTTTAAGGGTGGAATTAGGAGGAAAATTCTTATTTTGAATTGTATGCAGGTATAAGAATAGATAAAAAAATACCTCTTTTAGGCATTTTTAAATACCTAAGTATAACAAAAAACTAAGAATTTTTCTGCTTAATGATGACTTATAATTCCAGATTCTTGCAAGATAAAGAAATGAGATAGTTATGATGCAGAAATATAGTGCATAAATTACAATAATTTGAACTATTTTTCTGATTGTTAATATTTGCGTGTAGTATAACTATTGTGTGGTAAATATAGATATATGCTGGATATCTGGCTGTACATGATGTGTAGATAGTGGTATGTATGTATGTATGTATGTATATATAGTTTGTATTTCTTGATACCAACTGCCATATGAGAATACTCAAAAGAGGAAATTATGAAAGTATCAGTAACCAGATACTTTGTGCCACAATTCGATGTCTGAAAGGAGATGGTTTCTACCTAGAAGTATTTTAGCCCTTACCCAAACAAAACAACAGCAGATTGTGGAAGGAGCCTCAGTTTCAACTGCCCTCATCATCAGGTGATACCATGGGTGAAAGGGTGATACATGGTGTGTTTTTTCAAGTTGCCCATGGAGAGTGCCTTCTGAACCCTCATCTCCTTGTATTCTGAATTCATTAAGCAGCATAAAAGTCCCAGTTTAAGAAGGTTGTGGCCATTGAAGCATTCCACGATTTGGAAGCTGATCCAGCAGTGGCTTTTGATGCATGTCATTATTTAGAAAACACTGTCATTTTATGTTTTAGACTAAATCTTGCAGGTGATACATGATTATACCTCAATTTCCATCAGATATCAATAATGGAAATACCTGAGTAGCAACACAGAGTAGATTTTATATATGTGAATCTATAAACATTAAATAGAGTGGTAAATCATGCCTGAGCCATCAAATTCTAACATAGAATATTAATTTGGGAACACCTATGGCTGGGAAATGTTGCAATTCCATATACTACATACTTATATATGCAGCAGTCCAAAGACACTTTCCCATTTGTTACCAATATAGAAGTTTACAAAAAAAAAATTCTTTAATAAGAATATATAGATAAACAATGAGATAAACCACACTTTTTAACAGTTTTGTTGGAAATTTTTTCTTGCTATTTCTTTATTATTCCATTCTGACACACTGATAAAAGTACATCTAGGTTTACAGTGATGACAAGTCATTTTGTTGGCCTTGTCTTATTTCTCTGTGTAATTTGCAGCATTTCTTTTTGGTGCATTTATTCTAGTTTGAGACCCAATTTTTACTTGCAATGCCATTTTCTTCACTTTTTAATTTGCATACTTTCATCGTCTGACAAGTAGTTGAATGAGTTTTTACAGGAATGAAGTTTGCTAGTATCTCCTTTTGCAGAGACTTTTTCTCCTATAGTAAGATTAAAACGTATTAAAAATAGCTGCATTATGTATCTGATATAGTTCAACTGTGAAGAAAACAGATTTAAAATGAAAAGGATATTGCCATTTTCCCTTTTCTATCCCAAGGGCTTTAGTCTTGCATTTTAACAAAGCATGGGGAAAGATACCAAATATAGATAAGCACTGAATTTAGGTGATTAAGTATATGAACCTTTTCCCTCATTTTTGTGATTCGAAAAGATTTTTTTCCTTCTTGCTTAGAGACATTAGAAAATAAATATTTGGGGGAAAAAAAAAGAGTAATAGCTTTAAATTAGATTCAATTTCATTAGACCTAGATTCTATTTCTGTTTGAATAGAGGTGTATCTGTGTGAAAGACTGAGCCATTATCTTATAAGGAGAGTCCCTTGTGTGAAAAGAAAACATTGTTTTTGAAGACATACATATTATTATTTTGCTTCAGTGATTTAACTGTAAGAATTATTGTGAGTACAAATTATCCTAGATCTTACTCTTTATGCCTCTTATCTTTGACTTTCTGCTGACCTAGCCTATAAGTTTTCAGATGAGTCTAAATTGAAATCAAATCTATTTAAACATGAGGTTCTCAAAGATTCTGTTTTACAAACTTATGAACCTTTTTAAGTTAAACTCAGCAGCAAACACATTTCAGAACAATATTGAAAAAACTTTTATTACCTAATAATGATTTGAATTAAGACAATTCAATGGAAGTCTTAAAAAGCTAATTAGTGTTATGAGATTCCACAGCCTTCTTGAATAAATATAATCTCAATGTTATATGTTGTTTAGAAAGCTTGGTTTCTCATAAAATCTTGCTTCAAGACAATGGAAATAAAGTGCTTTGAAAACATGTATACTTCTACTGAGAACACTGAAAAGTAAAACTGCACTTCCAGCCTCACTGACATGCTGTTCTTATTGTATCTGTTAATTTCTTTTTTATGTCATTGTTTCTTCCTCTGCAATGAAGTATTTCATACAAGGAATGGACCATGTACTTTTCCAAATGAGCCATTACTAAAGGGCCATAAATTAAAAGGGAATAATATATGAAATTCATACTGGATATTCATGACTAAGCCCTTCTGATTTTGTCACTTAAATACCACAGAAAGGATGAAAATAATTGTTTGATTTATTACTTATGGAAAAGGTAATTTCAATAAATTTACTACTGAAAATTAGTTACACTGAGATTTTGTAAGAAAAGTATTTATCAAGCTTACTATTTTTCAAATGTTTCATGAATTTACTCAACAACTTCAGAACTTTCTGACAGTGGAGTACAAAAGGTATTTGCCACTGTACTTTACGTAAATGTTTGTTATGTTACCATCAATATGGTACCCTAATAGCATTTCCTGAGGAATCGTCTTGGAAAAGAATAGATTACTCTAGCATACTGTTTTACTTTTAAGTTCCCCTTTTGTACCAAAATATGTATTATTAACTGTTAAATTGCACTATTTTATTAAGGAGGTTCTGAGTGCTATTTAATGAAACTTTTCATGTTTTTATTCCATGCAGATCACTTCAGGTCATGGTCTCAAATTAGTCGAAAAGAAAATTCCTTGACTTTAATTGAACTTTCATCTCAATTATTTGTTTAGGATCCAAAGCTTACAGCTATCTTCAGATATGAGACATATTACCTAGTATATTTAAGGCCTATTTTTTCAAACCAGGCCTATACATCATTACTGAAAAGATATATCAATAAACATTTAATTTTCTCAATTTTTCTTAATTTTCTCACATCTATTTCTCATTTTCATATCACAACGTCCTTCTGAATTAATATAAAGTATTCCTTTGGCATAATTTGTGTTCTCAGGTTCTAGTTAGAAGTCCTCAGAAATCAGAATTTCCTGGTGTGACTGACATAGTTTCCAGACCAAAGTCTCAAATTCATCCATCTGAAACAATATGCGTGACTTCATCAAAGTATTTCTCAATATCTCTGAAGGTGCATTGGGATAGGTGCTCAGCTTAGCTATTTAATATTGGTTTAAACATCTCTAGAGTCACTGTTCGCAGGAAGTACATTAATCAATGTTTTTGTCCCTGTCCTAATATTTCAAGAAGTATTTCTGCTGACAATGGCTAATTTATTTTTAACTATTTTTTTCCTAATGAGTTAGTGTAAAAGTGTATCTTCATGAACTTACTTTTGTTTTCCAGACTCTGATTAGGCCTATGTGTCCTTCAGTGCTTTCATACCATCTCAAGTCCATTCTGATAGTGTTCAGTTTTTCCACTGAGAACCTTAGTTTTGCCCATTTTTCTGGTTGTTGATGCTATTTTTCTTGTCTGTAATTGCATGTATTTCTGTGAAGTGCATTTCCCAAAATGAAGTATTACCTCATATTTCAGGTCATTGGTGGCACCTAAAACTCTGTTCTTTATAGAATTAGCTCTTCCTACTTAGAAAGGAATTTGCAATTTTTTGATAGAAGACCTCCTTCCTAATTCCCCCCCACCCTTTCTGTCTGTTTCAGGTTTTGCTTTGACAGTGAAATGTTGAAACAAAGACAGGACTGGCCAGGTTTAGGGTTCTTTGGTGAAAACTTTCAAGCACTGTGCTGTTGCTATACATTGCCAAGAACCTCCATCACTTTGTTTTTCCCTTAGCAATAGAGTTGTGTATCTTAAACTAATTTTAATATTTTCTTGTCTTTTAAGTGTTGGTTTTCTACTGAATTGGCATAATTGTCTTTTTTAATGCATACTTTTAGTGTCTTTTATTTCAATTAAAAAAAGGCATTTCTTCTTCCAGGAAATATCAGTTTGCTATTAAAGCCACATCAAAAGAATGTGCAGTGGGATTTCTGGTGGTGAAAGTCCTGCTGGGGTTACGTTAACTACAAATGGACTGTACTCTAAGTTTTACAGTGAATATTTTTTGTCACCCAGTAGGTCTCCTTTTAAGCAGAGAGAAGCAAAGATCAGAGAATCTGTATTTAGACCCTAAAACCTGGGCAAAAGAAAAAATTCCAACCCCTCCCCCCCAAAAAAAAAAAGAATCACAGAGGAAGATGGCATGTACAATGGCAAGGCAGATACAGAATGGTTCTTCTAGTAGACTTGGGGTGGAGAAGCTGCCTGCTGCTGCTGCAGATGGGAAACTAGCAGAGGCTTTTACTTCTCAAAAATTATAGAAGTTTTGAACAACTTTCAGGTACTCCTGAAAAAAAAAAAGGTGCTTGCACCCTCTGCTTCCAGCTGACACCTGACAAAAGTATGGAGCTGGTGGTAGAGCAAGCTAGGCAGGTGAAGGCCTGGAGCACAGGTGCCCGGGAGGGAGCTGGAAATCCTGATGAAGGCAGTGTGCAAGTGCTCAACCATGGCAGTGACAGGGCACAGGGCAGTGCTCCCCGCACTGACCACAGCAGCTATTCCTGGTGCAACAAAAGTCTCATTTCAGACAGAGCTGAGGAGACAGAAGGCAGTTTTCTGGGTCTGGGGCTGCACAGAGCACCTGGGGCTTCTCGCTGCAGCTCGGGTCAGGGCAGAATGAGCTCCTTGCCTGCAGGAGGTATGCACTGATTTGTGGGAGCTGTGGGAGAAGGTCAGCAGACTGCACAGCATCAGGGAAAATGGTAGTAAGTATGTTCATAGGGTTTGTTATTTTCACAGAGACCCTACAAAGGTGAAAGCACAAAAAGGAGATAGAAGAACAGGCAGAGCCTGAACTTGATGCAATGGAGAGTCCCACACTGGGGAGGACTGGTTCAGTGCCCTAATAGGAGGTGATGGTGAGAAATTCTGTCCGGGGAGACATCGCAGCCAAGCCTGAGCTGTATCAAGACTAGGAGGTGGAATGTGATTGCAGAGACAGGTTCCCTTCTCACAGAGATGGATGGTCCATCAGCAAACTTGCTGTCTAGGGAGTTTTGCTGATTGCCAGACACTCAGATCAAAAATTTGTGGGGACATGTCCAGCCACATATCACTGCCAGGGAAAACACTGACCATATCAAAATTGACTACCTAGCTTTGGCAATAAGGTTGAAGGACATGCAACCTCTCTATTGGCTCCTTCATCCTGCTGCAGAAGAGGAAAGGCTGAACCAGGAATGGGTACATCCTGGAGGTCAATACCTGTTTACACAACTGATACCATTGGCAGGAAGTTGGTTTTTGTGATCATGAGATCTCTGAAGTTTGAAGATTGTTGAGGAGTGGTGGGATCCAATTGACAAAGTGGGGCAAAAGCATCTTTACCAGAAGCAGTGTGGCCAACCTGCTGAGGAGAGTTCTAAGCGAGTAACATCAAGGGAGAGATACTGTGACCCACAATTTAATGAGAAAGTGGTAGGCAGAGGTGGACATCCAAGGAAGCACATTGGTGGGTATAACACCAGAATGATGAAAGAGGATGAAAGGACATCCACTCCAAGTGTATGCAAAGAAATGCATGCAGTCCAGGGAACAAAGAGAAGGAACTGGAGTTCTGCATGTGGTCTCAGCACTGAAACATCTCTGTAATAATGGCACAGACTGGGACCTGACTGGCAGAGGGGAGCATCTGTTGAGAGGAGCTTAGGGGTGCTGATAGATGGCAAGCTGGGCATAAGACAGCACTGGGTCTTGGCAGCAAATCAGGCCAAAAACCTCCTGATGTGTAATAACAGGAGCACAGGTAGGAAGTCCAGGGGAATGAATGTTCCCTGTCCTCAGCACTTGTAAAATTCCATCTAGAGACTTGGATAGATTTCAGGTCCCCTGACAGAGGAAAGATGATGAACATGTGCCTTGTGAAGACAAACTGGTGGGGCTGGGGTTGTTCAGACTGAGGAAGACACAGGGCAAAGGAAAAGTAGCCTCCCAAAATCCACAGTTGGTTATCAAGAAGATAGAGCAAGGCACTTCATAGTAGTGCATGTTGGCAGGGTGAAAAACAATAGGCATAAAAAGTCAGCAGCAGGAGCAGCACTGATCTAAGGAAAAAGTGCTTGCACTGAATGATCTGATGCTCAGCATGGGATGGAGCATAAAACTTACATGAGATCTGAACTGCCTTTCTTTCATTCAGACAAAAAACTGACAATCACACTGACACTGAATGTTAGACTACTGAAAAATGTGGTATATTTCTGATTTTGGCACTTTCATAACCTGTTGTTATGAAGAAAAATTCAGTACTCCCATTTTGCAGTAGTTTTTGGATCATGTCTCCAACTGAGCTGAAAAGTAAGAAAAAATATATAACAAGGCATTCCAAAAGAAAAAGACCACCTTAAAGATTAATTGTGCATCACATTTAAATTATTCATTAATGACTTAGATGAAGGAACAGATGCCTTCTCAGCAAGTTCGCTGGTGACACAAAGCTGGGGAGTAGTGGCTGATACCCCAGAGAGCTGTGCAGTCCTTCAGAGGACCCTCAACAGGGCAGAGAAGAACTGTTTGTAAGTAAACAAAGGCAAGTGCAGAGTCCTGTCCTTGGGAAATGACAACCCCAGGCACCAGTACAGACTGGGGGCTGATCTGCTGGAAAGCAGCTCTGTGGAAAAGGATCTGGGTGTCCTGGTGGACAACATGCTGTCCATGTGCCAGCAGTGTGTCTCTGTGACCAAGGTGGCCAATGGTATCCAAGAGCATTGCCAGCAGGTCAAGGGAGGTGACTCTGCACCTGTACTCAGCCCCAGTGAGGTGCATCTGGAGTGCTGTGTCCAGTTCAATACAAGTGAGACCTGGAGCTCCTGAAGCTGGTGCAGCAGAGGGCTACAAAGATGATTAAGGGACAGGCACATCTCCCTTGTGAGGAAAGGCTGAGAGAGCCTGTTCAGTCTCAAGAAGATATGACTGAGAGGAGACTTCATTAGAAGTATCTGGAGGGAGGGTCAGGAGGATGGAGCCAGGCTTTTCTTTGTGGTGCCAAGCAATAGGACAAGAGGCAATGGGCAGAAACTGATGTACAGGAAGTTCTAACTAAATGTGCAGGTGACTGTGCACTGGAACTGATTGCCCAGAGAGTTTGTGGGGATCTCTCTCACTGGAGACATTCAAAAACCCTCTGTATGCAATCCTGTGTAATATGCTCTAGGATGACCCTGATTGAGCAGGAAGATTGGACCAGATGACCCACTTCGAACCTTACCCATTCTCTGACACTGTGATTCAGTGATATTTATCAGGTCCCTTTGCTATTATGAGTATTAATGGGAATGTATTATATTTGGTGAGAGTCTTTTAATTAGAGAGGTTCTAAAGAGTCCAATCAGTTAAATTGTTTGTTTAAAGGTAATCCAAAGTTTTAAACAGCTGGATGGTGTTGTTAACTTTAGGGTATTTTATCTTAATTATCTTTATCCTTGTGTATATTATTTGTACTTAAATAGGTTGGGGGAAGAAGTTGTTTAGGTTAACAAAAAAGGCTGCTTCACTTATTTCTTTTTTTTTAGAGGTGCAATAATGTAAGTAAATAGGCTGCTCCTTTGAGACTAGCTGTACCATAATTCAGCTTTCTTCTTAAATAGCAGTTGAATATTAATTAGAAGTATTTTTCTTGTTTTGAATTTATCAATAACTTAAGAGAGCTTAGTTGTTTCCATTAGCACTTTTTCTCCATTTTATGTTTTTAAGATTACTTCATTAGAAAAAAACCTTTTAGAATAAAAAATATTTAAAGACTAATATGAACCATTTAACCATTCATCCAATTTTCACAATGGTGCAAAATATTACTTGAACCTTCAAAATGGGTTTGAAAGTGTGAGATGACAGTCCCCAATGCAATGTACCAGAAATAATTTTTTTAGGTCATTTGAACCAGTAATAACAAAATATCATTTAACTAAATATGGTATAACTATGTGAACTTTACTGAATTATTAATTTTTTAGAAGATTTTTGATATCTTCTTTGAACAAGAGAAGCCAAAGTGGATGATGAATGAGAAACAAATAGTAATAATAAGTATGGTGTAACATTTACTATAAATATTTTGTGTCTGTGGAGAATGAGTCAAAGCATCTTAAAATTAATCTTAATATTTCCAGTACTGTGACATTAGTATTGAAAGCAGGAATGTGATCATGAAATTTGTTGATGATGTGAAACTGTGTGGCATTCTAGAAACATGGAGTATGACAGGAATACTATATAAGAAGAAGTGAAAGCAAATAGTACTAGTATAAGAAATAAAGTATTACATCACTTAAAAAAAATCCTATAAGTGTTTGGTGCTCATTTGGAAATAACAGAAGAAAATATTTTGACCACCATGTGGCTGAGACATCATTATAACTCATCACTGGAGAAGGTAATGGAATTCTAATCCATAATTTGTGAAAGACTAATTCAGTTAACATCTTTGAAAAAATTACTGGTAAGAACTACATGTAATTTATTGAAAGACTCATGATTTAACTTTAGAGTTTGTGATTTTCATAAAGTGTTTTGAAAAAGGACTCGAGATTCAACTGCAGTATTGTATTACTGTGTAGTATATGAAACACTGTGTTAAGTAACCATGTTTCAGTCCCTAAATATGTTGTGAATAAAATATAAATTCAGTGTACATTTCTTCCCAGGGCTGCTGGGAGTCGCACAGCTTGCTCTGTAAATGTTTCTGTAATTTAGTAGGGGTTTTGTAGAGAATAGTGCTGAAAGCTGGCCTTTGAAATGCACTAAATTTTTCAGTGCTGTCTTTTATGTGCAATTTATCACTACCTTGTGGATCATGCTGCATAACACTTTATTTTTGAGCTAGTTATGTGATCTTGAATAGGACTATTCAGTGTTTGAGACATTATCCAATGTAACTTTTGTATCTCGTTTCATTCCTCAGTTTGTATTAGCATCCTCTGCTTTTAAGCTGCTTATTTCTTACAGAGTGACTTTTTATTTGTATCAGTCCTTCCAGTTATTGCTTTATATAATTTCTCTTCACTTAACCAAAGTCTTCAGCTTTTCGGAAGACTTTCTCATTTTTCTTCTCTTTCTTTCTTTAATTATACCAAAATAAGACAGGCATTTTCCTCTATGTCCAGAATATTGTTCTGTATTCACATTCATAAATATAGGCCTAAATATCAAAATACTTTTCACCTTATACAATTTCCTTTATGTGCTTTAACTAACCTGGCTAATACTACATTTAATAACTGTAAGATTACAATTACAAATAAGAATAAAAGCAGAATTAATTTTAAGATTAATACAGTTGTTCCCTCATTTTATATTGCATTGTTATAAAGACACAGACTGATATTCAGATACTTTATACCTCCCAGAAATAGGCCTTATATATATATTTGATGAACTGGAATAATGAATAAAGGCATTTACCAAGATTGATTTAAAAAGTTAACAGGAGAATTTTTAAAAATGCAGTGGTGGGAGGGAGGGTTGTGGAATAGGTTCAGAGTAATCATCTCCATTTTTTTTTTTAAACCTACTTTTATGAAGTATTTAGAAACAGAATGTAGAGGGGGGAGGGGAACAAAAACAAAAAACAACCAGGTTTTTCATCCACTGATTTGATTAAGTAATTATTAAGTCATACACACCTAAAATAAATTATACATGTGTGTCATTTACTGCTCCCATCTAAGTAAGTGAGTGGTCTTTTTTCCCCTTTTTTGATCCTCTGCTTAGTGTGACAGCATTTCAGGAGTCATAGACAGAGTCTGTGCTGTGTCTACATTTGTGTTTTCTTTGTACAGATTAGCATGGGCTTGGAGTGGACTTTCAGATCATCTCAATTTATGGTATATATTAGTTTGGCCACTGCAAACTTTTGGTATATCCAAATCTCCTTTTAGAGGAAATGGAACTGGTAGACATGTTGCATGGGTGCATTAAATATGCTTTCACTGTGAAGTCCTTCCAAGTGCAGGGAATGTGAATGTGCCCAGAGAAGGAGTTAGAACTGTTGAGAACACCCTACAGTGCTTCTTATGCTAAAAAAAGTATGAGATGGTATCTTCACAACTTTCTCCTCCACCTTTCACCTGTTTTTTTCTGTGTCAGCATCCTTCATCTTCCACATGCTTAGTTGCCATCCTTGCCCTTGTTGAATTCCTTGTCACTTTTGTATGAGAAGCTTGACTTTATAAGACTTCTGTGAATAGAAACAACAGACAGTTATGTCCTAATGGCTTATTCTTTCTTTCAAGTAAACCATGGGTTCAGTTTCTCCTGTACCTACGTTTCACGGAATAACTTGTAGCTTTGTTTTTGAAAATGGAATGCGTTAGGAATTCCTTTCTACATGGGTTTATGCTTCTCTGATGAAGCATGTTGGGGGAATCAACAGAGATTTTGTTCCCTGGCTGCCCATGGAAGCCAGCTTTATACACCACCTTAACATGAGATTGCCAAGTAGATATGCAGACATACACAGGTATGAACTGAAGAGCTCTTGGAAGTCTGACAGTACAAGCTTAATCTGTAGTCTTTGCAGGACCATAGACCTTGTAATGCCGTTGAGAGTGATGGTGCTGTCTTATATATGATTCTCTCCAAACAACTGACATGGAAGAACCACATATTTAGCTTAGATATCATGAGTATTTCTTATAGTTTCTTCTACATTTTTTTTTCTCTTTAACAACACTTTTTTTTCAGCCACTGCTTAGCCTCATTACAGAGTAAGTTTTTATTAAAAAATAGAAGTCCCATCCACCTCATCCTATTTCTGTGAAAAATAAGTCAAGAAAGTGGTGGGTTTTCTGTAAACAGATGTTAGTGAATTTTCAGAAAATCTTGTTTTCAGAAGAAGTAGCTAAAAACACATTTTACCACAGAAGCTGTTTGTCAATACGTTTGTGAGTAATTCTTACACAGTAATGCACTCGGCAATTGGTTTTTGCAGTCAAACTTTTTCATAAAAATAAAATATAAACTGCTACTGTATGTACTGCCTTTGGCTGGAATGGGTTTAAGCATCTTCATAGCAGCCCATACAGTGCTGTGCTTTGGATTTGTGGTTAAACAGTGTTGATAAAACTAATGTGTTGACTTTTTTCTACTCTGCAACCCACTCACCCCATCGTGAGTAAACTGGGGATGGGCAAGAAGTTGGGAGCGCACACAGCTGGGGCAGCTGACCCCAACTGGATGAAAGGATATTCCACACCATATAATGTTATGCTCAGCAATAAGAATGGGCAGAGAAATACAGGGTGCGGGGCTTTGACTTCCAAGGTGGGCCATGATCAGGGACTGGTAGGGTATCAGTCTCTGTGTGGGAAATGGGGACTGATTCCTTTCCATTATTTGTGGGTTTTTTTGTTTGTTTTTTTTTTTTTTTTTTCTCTTTCCTTCTATTATTAAACTGTCTTTATCTTGACCCTTGACTTTATTCAGTATTGCTCTTCTTTTTCTGTCCCCCATCCCACTGTTACATTGGGTGAGTGAGCAGCAGTGTGGGCAAGGATTAACCCACAATGCTTTATTTACATTTTTGTAACATGAAACTTCAGTTTTATGAAGTGGCAGAACTTAGTCTGCACTCTGTAAGAATCCATAAATACAACCAACTCCTGGTCTGATTTTGAGGATATTAGTCCAGGTCTGTGGTGGGAAGTAAAAGTGATTGTTTACATGTTTAAATCAGGGATGTATAAGTATATTCCTGAATTTTGCCCTTACTAAGTGTATTTCCAGGACTATGCTTAAAGTGGGATGCTTGTTACAGAATCTTCTGTGTACTGCTTTAATGAGTTCCAAAATACACATGCATACATAAATATGCATGAGAAAAAATAATTTAATTCTTTACAAATGTGCTGAATATTTGCATGGTCATTAACAAATGAGCTCCAGGCCATGCATTGAAACAGCCATAAAAACAACGGCAGCAATCCAATCGTTCTTTCCTCGCTTATCTAGTAAAGGTGCACACTTCAAGATCATTAAGCTTCTTGTGTGAATACAAGACATGCTGATTACACTCATTTCCATATAGTTTGTAGGAGAAGTATGAGGTATTTTTCTCCCATGTATCTGTATATAAACACACACAAACACCTGATTTTGTATTTATAACAAAAGATGGGTTTAGATATATAGATACTATTTAATATGTTGGTACTTATATGAAGCAGGAGAAACCCAACATCTCGCTGTGATAGAAATAAACTATCTCATAGCATAAAAATAAATTATTAATCTCCTCTATTGGTCCCCAACACCTCACTGCAATTACTTCTTGAGCGGATTACTTTAAATGATACCTTTATCTGCTTTCTGTGATGATTTGAGAGCTTTAGGACAAAAGGTTTAGATAAGCACATTAGAACAGAATTAGTAGGTATGCAAAAAAAAATAAAACTCCTTCTTTTTATAGCTTATATTTATATTGGGAAGAAAATAAGAAAGATCACAATGCTGATATCATAAATCATGCTTTCTTACATTTTTTATATTTAAAAAAGTTTTTATGGAATATTTGAGAAGCTATTCAATGTATTTTAAACCCACTCACATATAAATAACTCAAATAAAAAGAATAACTTACATTCTGCAGATCTTGACCCTGTCAAAATGACTTGAAAAACCAGGCAAAAAAGGTTGTCCTCTTGTTGAATTGTTTGGCTCATGTTTTATGCACAAGCATGCTTTGCTTCAACATTTGGCATGAATATCTCCCTGTTTCACCTCAGGGACAAATGCATCCAGGGCAACAAATAAAAAGAACAGAGTCCCACTTTCTGTTACAGTTTAAGATAACCTTCATGATACAAGCTGCTACTGCAGGTCAGAATCTTATTTTTATACCTTTGTTTTTTAGAGATCCTCAGTGAAAGACCTTCTGCAAGGGCATAGAACAATCAGTCAACTTCAGGAGTGGTTAACTATCATCTGCACTATGTTTAGGAATTATTATAGATTCTTTTTCCTGGCCTGCTGCTGCCTAGCTGATGTTTGGCTCTGCGTTCTGGCACATGGCTTTTGATCATGCAATGACTCAGTGGAAATGGTGAAGGATGTCTTTCCTTCTCAATGTGCTTCCTCCTGAGTAAGTTCAATCTGCTTTTTTGCATTTGCTCATTACTTTCTCTTGGGAAATACTGCTTTTATGTCATCAGCCTGAAACTTTTCTGATTTTGATGAAGATTGAGAACAACTTCACTGCAACCATGTTTCAATCCTTTTCTACATCATGCTGGGCTGTAAGCTTGCTCTTGACAGCCTGAAGCTCACATGTTGAAACAAAATGAACCCTGAAGTATATTCACTTAGTGATGTAGATAAAAAATAAAGTATATATGCTTTCTTGTATCCATTTTCAGCCTGATTCTGATAAATAGATTTAAAACCAAAGTGAAAATTTGAATTCTGAATAGTTCTGGCAGAGGCAAACTACTGGACAATAAGTGGTTTGTTTCCAGGTAGAACAATAATTTTTGGGTCATTGAAGCAGAATGGACTAATTACTGTTGTACACTGCCATATCACCACAGAGAAAATGTTTTCCTTTTATAGTATTACAATGGTCATGATCCCAAATGCTAGGCACTTTCTAATCTTCTGCATGCATATTACAAATGTATAAACAGCTTTCAGTGCTTGGGTATGAACCAGTGAAAGCCATTTAAAATATATGCCACATACTTGATCCATGGTTCAGATAATTTTAAAAATAACAAAAACACTATACTCATCATGGTTTGGCTTTGCGAACAAAGATAGAAGTTTCATGTTACCTTAATACTATTCTTCCAAATCTACTTTCATGGGCAATTTGTAAATCTTCAGTGGAATGCTCTAAGATGCAAAAAATATACCTGAGATGTTGGAAGAAGTTTTTAATGTTATTCAAATATCTTTGGGAAATATGTATCAACACACTTTGTTAAAATGGATATTAAATTACAAATCCCACAGGATTTGTAATTTGTAACTTGTTATGTTGCAGATTTCACCCTGAAGGAACCAAAAAGATTTTTTTCAAATTATCTATACTAATGTGTAAATTAGTTTGGAATGTAACTCTCTGCAACTAGGCTCCCATGTAAACAAAAGTGGAGACAATTGGATGAACTTCTAGCAAGTATCAACTGTGTTAGAAATTTGACTAATAGACTTTTACTGAGTAGAAGCTGTGTGAATATTGGTTTTTCAAATTCATCCAAGCTAAATGCCTAAAATACAATTAGTGATATTGTTCTTATTTCTTTATTTTATCAAAGTAAATCTAAGATTCATTAATTTATTAGCAAGTTAGTGGCTATAATGGTGTGGATAAAAAATATACACTGGTGATACATAAGATTTGTTGAGGATTTCTTTAATAAAAAAATTGTCATGGTCTTCTGGTATAAGCTACTTGGTCTTCATAAAAGGTATCCAAACCTGAAGAAGAATCTGTAAATGATTTCATGCCACCACCATGTTCCAGTCCCAGCTTACAGGTTTCAATAGGCCAATGTGGGGCATAATGATAAAAGAAGATAAAAGGAAAAAAATAAACTTAGTATGTATGTGCACAAGAGAGGATTAATTTGCTACTACTTTATAAATGGAGAGACGGAGAGAACCTAAGTTACAAGTTTAGTCCACAACAGAATTACCATGTTTAAGATGTCTGAAGTTCTTCTGCATTTGGGATTGTTTATATTCTGCAATCAGAGAAGTTGAGATATTTCTTTCAAGAAATTTCCCTGACATCTTTTTGTCTTCAAGTAAGGTTTGGATAATTTTTTTTGCCAAAAATACTAAGTATTGGTATCTTTTTTCTAGAAGAACAGATTAAATATATGCCACATTTCCAATACAAAACAGTATCTCTAAAAACTGTAGAATAAGCAATCTCATGGCAATAGTCCAGTATTTCATTTTTCAGTGTAGAACCTTGCTTGTATGCAGCATACCACTGATGTTAATAGATCACTACTATTTTGCAGGATACAGAGGTCTGTTTCAGAAAATGGTATTCCATGCATACTGCTTTAGAGTGCATATGATGCATTATCTTGAAGAATTCCCCCAACAAAAGCTCTGTTAGGATGTCAGGCAAATAAATGAAGACGTTGATTTTGAACTTTGCAAGCAAAAGATAAAGTTCATCTGTGGTGTTTTAGTGACCTGCTCTGCCACACAAAATTTGTTATTTAAATTTGCTTTTCTTTTGAATGTAAAGCTTATTGGCACTAATATTATCTGGCTCCCCATTTGTTTTGTACACAGGAGGTCTGGTGACAAAAAAAAGATTAACAGTTCTAGTCTTTTGTTTTCTACTCAACCAATTGTACATACATAATTACATACATATTATATATATATACACAGTTATATAATTATTTAGATATATAAATATACACATATACAGTTGATATGTACTTTTTCCTAATGCAACCTGGGAGGTTGTTGTTCTGCTTTACCACAAGAGCATATTGTTAACAAAACATCACTTCAGTTAACAAAATCTAAAGACCTATTTCTGTTGCTGTTTGAAGCAGAACAGAACAGGACAAAGTTAACTTTTAACTAATTGAATTAAAATCTTTGTCTCTGAATATAAAAATAGTGTTTTTCAGTTTGGATTTACTGTGAATAATTGATCTACAGAGAATAAATGCACAAAAGTCATAAATTTCTTTATATAATTTGGTGATGTGTATCATGGTTTCCATTCATCTATGCAGTTCTCACTTGGTCTTTAAGCCAGAAACCCTGAATGATATGTCTCTCATCTTTTGTCCTTTCTCTTAGGTTTAGTTTCTGATGAAAATATCTATAGTTTGCTAGGTTTGTCCTGGTAGTCCTACCAATGACTTTTGTCCATCTCAACTATCAAATAGACATCGAGACCAGCTATTAAAAGCTTAAACTGTCAATTATACTTCAACATGTCTTCCTTCCTTGAAAAATCAAACTTTCATGTGGAAACACTCTGCCCCTTCAAAACCTGTGTGATGTAAGTTCAGTGATTTTTTTCAGTACAGAACAGAATTGACATAGCTTCAATAAGTTCAGTGTCAATATAATATTAAAATAGAAAAAAATTGGCTAAATGTCCAGTGTAATTACTGAAATTACTGTAATTACTGAAAACATTCTGCATATAACCTTCTTTAAGCTGGGGTTGACATAACTGTCATGTTTGATGCAACTGTAGTGTATAAGAAATGTTGACCCCAATGAGCTGTAAAATCTACCACAAAAGGTATATAAGGACATTTGTAAATACAGAATTGTTATGGTAGCTGTTCCCATGTTTGGATAAAGCACAGCTGTAACAATGGGTCATTTTATAAGAAAATTACCATCTTGTCATTTTCTCAAGTGATAATGAAACTTGCATAATGATTTTCTGGTGAAAGACTGACCAATTGCAAACAAAGTTATTTTCCAAGATAGCATACAGAAAAGGTAGGCTAGAAATTAAAGCTAATATTCCTCTTCTTGCCCTCACCCCCACTCACCACTTTAGCTTTTCAAATCTGATGATTGTAGGAGTGACACGTATTTTATGCTTGATGGATGAAAAGAGACAGTAAAAGGCAAGATGAGCTAATAACAGTAAAGTCTGTATTGAATCAGAAATGTGTTGAGGTACTGAGAGGAATCAAGATATGTGGTTCAATCATTAGAGTTTGTCACAAGTGAGATTTGTTGGTTGATGTGCTGTCAAAGTACTGAGAGAGAAAGGTTTTATAACAAGCAGCTAGACATGCAGAAAAAGCAGTTTAGGACTCAAAGGACTTTGTATAAATAGAAGTTATAAAGTGAAAAAAAGTAATAAGGTTGGCATCAAGAGAAGGGCATTATTGATCCAGACTTTAAAAAAGACAAAACTTTTTCAGACACCTTGAAACATGATCTTCTTAGTTTTTACTTTCTAAAAATCATTACTTTTTGTAATTAAGCATGTCTTTACCTCTCACTTAGAAAACACAGAAGAAAAAATGCTCAAACTACATATAACTGTACATATTCTTACCCTAACTATATGTTTTTAAGGCATAACACATTATCTTAAAAATCTGCGCATAATCTAGTTCTGGATTGGTCTGCATACACATTTTCTTGAGTATACACCTCATTACATTGAAGATGTATTTATAGCTACTGGCAAATCTTTTTGCATTTTGCATTGAAAATTATGAGTATTTCACTCCATTGTAATATCAGGTTAGCGATACAGGTAATCCTTTACAGACATTATTGCCATTTTCTGAGAAAATTTATCACAATGGCTTTCTGATCTGAGAGGTTATCCTTCCAGCACAGTTTTGGAATGTGCAGTATTACTCAAAAATTCCTGCATGTCCCTTCCTCGCACAGAACATAGGCCATTGATCTTCTACTTTTACCTTATGGTGTTTACAAAATTGTTTATACTTATAGTTGATTTTGTTTTATTTACAAATGTTAGTGGTTGAGACAGTGTGTCCCCCCCCCCATGACCTTTATTTCCCATAACCCTGACCATGTGATAACTACCAGTGGCCATTGTAGTGGATGTGTCTTTTCATGATAGCTACAGCTATTTCAGTAAACTCAATCAGTGCCTTATGAGAGTGTGATGCTGAGATAAAAAATTCAGACTCAGTAAATGTTAACTGTAACAACTAGTATTAGAGCTCATAAGAAAAGAGACTATTTGGAATTTTTGGCCTGAGAGATGCAAAGGACCTGAGCCAAGAAGAATCAGTGGGAGAGCTGCTCTCTAATAGAAACCACAGGGCAATTATTTTTAAGACTTCAGTGGGAGAGACAGAGACAAATAAATCTCACAAATTGATACTTGATTTCAAGAGAGGGAACTGTAAAGGAAGAGAAATTTTCAAAGTCAGAATGGAATTGTTCAAAAAGCCTGCATGCAGTATGAAGGTTGCCATAAATATTGTATTAGACGACCAGTTAGAATGTGTGCCATAACTCAAAAAGAAACCAAACTGGTCCAAAAGTCCCTTGCATCTCTTCCTGGGAAGCTTAAGGACGCTGTTGCAGCTAATAGTTCTACCTCTATAAAGAATTGAAAGCTTGCACAAATAGGATGAAAAGGAATACAGATAGATAAAAATGACAGGTCAAATGTAAAGAGGAAATTTAGAGACCTACGTCAGAAAGTTCAGACCTAAAACTTTGCAAAACATGCTCATAGTGACAGCAAAATGGTACTTTAAACACATCAAAAGCAGGAAGCCAGCTAGGGAATTGGTAGGAGTGCTTGTGCCAAGTGATCAGGCCATAACTAAAAATGTCAATAAATTCTTTGTTTCAGACTTGATCATGGTGGAAGGAATACATCAAGGACCAATAACTGACCTAATCTTTCTCTGTGGCAGAGGTCAGAGAAGCTGAATCAGGTTGAAGTAAATACACAGGAGCTAACATGTCATTTAGGTGAGTTAGATTTCAAAAAATAACACGAACAGATAACATTCAGTCAAAACTTCTGAAATGTCTCAAATATGAAGCAACTGGTCTGCTAGACAAAGTGCGTGACCTAACACTGCCAACAACCATCACCAGAGGACTTTGACATTGACATCATCAACTCTATAAAAGCTGCCAAGGGTGGGAGTCTGGAAACTAGAGATTGGTGACTGATTTTTGTCACTGGTTTGACAGAGGAATCTGCAATTAACTAAATCTTTAGGATTAGTAGGCCTTCTGCTAGAGTGTTTGGAGCCAAAATTTATGGAGGGGATTCAGTGGGCATAAAGTATTCGGATTTTTAGAAGTATTTCAGAAGATCACATATCAAAAGTTAGAAATGGGACAAATATGAGAGGGAAAGATCCTTTAGTGGATTCAAGTTCGTTAAAGGATGGGATGCCAAGGGTTAATACATAATGGTTTCTCTCCAGGGTGGTTCCTTAAGGATAACTGTGAGCACGAACTTTGGTCAACGACTTCACCAGTAACCTGGAGAACAGTCATGAGGCTCTTTTTGATTGTCAAATACATCAGTGTCAAAGAACTGCAGTTGAACCTCACAAAACTGAGACAGCAGGTAGAAAGGTGGAGGTGACCTTTCATAAAAGCAAACAAAGGAATCTCTAACTAAAAACAGCCTCATTTTCAACATACTGAATTTGGCACTGGCAGATGTAATCAGGAAGGACATCTTTAAATCCTCATTCACAACTCTCTGAAATCCCTGGCTTGATGTGTCTGTTTGGTAAGGAAAAAGCTGACAGGATGTGCCTGTGTTTGCAAAACCATTCAGTCAGAGGATCAGCTGAAGACAAGTCCTTCACTAAAGGAAGTATCATTAAAGATTCAGTAAATACTATAGTGTCAAAGGTAGGAGCGTGCAGCAAAACTTACAGGACATTTGTTCAAAACAGGCTCAATGATGTATGCAGCAGGCAGTGATCTTCTCAAATGTGCTGCCATAGGAGACTGCGGCAACAGAAAATATTAGCAGGCTCAGAAAGAGATTAAACACATTCCTGGACAAAGAATTCAGAGATAGGAACTAAAAGGACTGTTGGGGATGCACCTTTACATTTGAAATTCTGTTTTCCTGTTATGTAGTCAAAGTGTTTCTTTCTCTTATTTAGTCCTTCCTTTTTGGTCCAACCAGTTTAGACATAGAAAATAATTTATTTTCTATATTTTTTTTCATTTATTATTAAATTGATAAACATATTAATGAGAATCTTCCAAATATCATTTGATGTATTCCTCCTGTCTGGCAATGTATTAAATTATAATGGTTCTTTGAAAGTGACTGGTCAATTAGTTTTATATATCACGACCATGTTTTTCTGTATCAATAATGTCATTTTATTGTCTTTTAGTCAGGATCTACTTTTTGACTTTACCAATGCTAAGTCTGCTGTTATGAGGTCAGTTTGACACTTCAATGCTTCTAAGGTGTTGATAACCATCCAGTTTGTTATCATAAACATGCTTATTAGTTTGCTTATTTCTCTATTTTTCAGCTAAAATTTAATTAAGGTGGGTAAAGGTGCAGTTCCAGGGATCTTGGCCTTAATGCAAGGCTTGGGGGCTTGCAAGCATTTTTAATTATGTTTTTTTTCCTATTGTTTTCAGTAGAATATCACACATTTTATTGAAGTTGTTAATTAATTTATTAAACAATAGTCTGTCTTACACATTTTATTGGAATGATCTAAAATAAAAAATCTTTAAATCATTTATATATGGTATTCTCAGTTTGTTTGAAATTAAATATGTAAGATCGGAGCTGGAAAACTATGTATCCAAGATTGAACTGAGATCACAATATTCTCAAAAAAACTGATTCAAATACAGCTAATATATCTGCATTTGAAATTCCTCTATGGGAAAAATACTATATTTAATGGCTTTTTGAAAGAAGAAAATATCTAAACCACCATGTAGCACACTCTTTATGATTTTAAAAGTGTTAGAAATAAAACGCTATTCTCAAGATAAATATTCTAATTACACTACTTAACAGTTAGATAATTACAGTTGTGAATTGCATAAATAGCAGGTCCATACTGCAAAGAACTATGATACCATGTATTTTCCATCAAGAAATTAAGGGCTGTGATAGACCATGCCCTGATTCCTGTCTAGGTTGTGCACTCAAATTTTCTTTCTGAAGAGGATAGAGTTTGGTGTGTGTCCTGTGCCCTGTTCTTGGTCTGATATCCTGAGTTGGAATAAACTAGGGCATATTTTCTAGATAAAAGAACTTATAAGTTCATCCTATTTCTCTATTTCAGTGATTGTATGAAGAGAGATGAAAGTACAGAAGTAAACCAAGATTAAAAGGGAGAAGAAATCTTCAGGAAGGTAAATTTGAAAAAAAAAAAAGTTAAGATTTTTATGTCTATTTGAAGGATCATATCCAGGGCTGAAATGGATATCTGTTTCTAATCCTATTGTTTCATAGCTTTAACTAAGAGTTCTTGTTAGTAATAATATGATGTAGTCTGTCCTTTAATCAAATTAAGCTGAAATAACCAACTTTTTTTTCAAACAAGACATCAAGCAATGTTCTCTAGTTATTGAATTCTGACTGTTGAAATGGATCCAGACTGCAATTCAAATGATTTTGTCTGACCCATCTGTCTTCAGACACATCTGCTTTTTTGTTAATGTGAATATTTTCAAATTTTGATAGACCTAACAAAAGGTATTTATACTTCAGAAGAAAGCACTTCTGTTGTTTTAGTTATATGGTAGTTACACAACTCACAAACAAATGATTGTTCATTACAGTTCAATACTTCTATAAAAAAGTTTACTGAGATCTATTTGTTGTAAAAGCAAATTAGATGGATCTCTGTATCTGTTTGTGGTGATTATAGTTCTGGAAGTGCTAATGCATTTGAAACTTCATGCAGTAGTAGAAGAATAAATATTCTCTATATATTTTGGTACACTTAGAAGTCATTTATGCAATGACTCATGCATGGTGATTTTCAATTTGTGTCTGTAAGTCAAAAAATACAATAAAATAAAAGTCTTTCATCAGACAGAAAGGATATTGTTTTGTTTATTTGGAATAAACATGAGTTAAAAATAATCTTCAAATACTAATTTTGCTAATAGGACTCTACATTTTCCTTTCACTGCAGAAGTACTCAATGATTGCGTTTTATTTTAAGTTGTTGGTCAAAAACAGAGAATTATCTGAATGATAGTCTAATGTAATCTTCTTAATTTGAAAACTAAAATGTCAATGGTTCAATCCATTTGTTTATATCTTGCATTTAATGTCAATTCAACTGATGTATTCTGACTTATTTTACCATTTCACTTTGTTACCGTCTGAAACACACACACACACACAAGTAACTATCATTGCAGCAACAGCAGGAACATCTACTGTTTGCAGCAGCATGTCTGTAGACACCACAACTTCAAAAGGAAAAAATTGCAAACAGCTTTTAATTATCAAAATGAAAACATTTAGAGAACAAGTTGCATCTGAATATTATTAGTGCAGAAACAGATACATTACTATATGCAGTTTTCCATGTTTATGTAACCAAATTTGTTTAGTAAACTATTTATGTAAACTAAATTTCCTATTGAAATGGAACAGTTTCTGAAACAAATATTTTATGAAGATGTATTCTGTGGTGCTTGAAGTCAGAGGAATCAAATCTTAGCAAAATCTAAGAAAAAATAAGAAACCACCTACAAAGCTGATGTCCTAAATTGTCATTGCCATAATTGGCCTTAGTTATCAAGGCACTATTATATATAATACATGTCCCATATTTATTCTTCGAAAGAAATGTTGTGACTTCCACACACCTAGTTGAAGATATCCATCTAAAGGTACTTTTTCAAGTCTTTCTTGGACAGATTTGTAGGGAATGACTTTTAGAAATTGTCCCAATATTAAGAAAAGAATTATTTAAAAAAATATCTTCAATAGACTGCAACTACTTTGAGTGGAACAAAAAAACACTTTCAGAATAGGGTTTTAATTTTATTTTTTTTTAATTTTGAAAAAAAGGTGTGAAAAAGTTAAAAATTAAACAAAAGTTTAGTCACATTAACATTTCTGCAAAAAGGCTCTCAAGATGTACTCCTGTGCCATAGTAGAAGGAGAGTAATCTAGGGATCAGATAGAACAAACAGAATTGTAGGTCTGAAGGGTTTGTTTTGAACTTCCCAGTATCCATTCTGAAATGCTAACTCCACATCTGTGACAGATTACTCTTAACTGAATAAGTTTTTGATCTAAAATTGTCTCAGAATTTTCTCAGAATCTGTGATAAGGTCCTAAATGTACCTTTTCACTAAGATGCTATGAAAAAATACAAACTTTGTTGGAGGAAAAAGGCAGTTAAGGGCACTGAAAACAGGGAAGAAAAGGTTTCTGAAAGATGGGAAAACTCATGAGTTAAAATGTGTAGCTCTGTTGTTACTCTGAAGGACAATTAAAACAAGTAATATTGTTTATATTTGGATGACATATCAGGAGGATCAATTTCAAGTCACATTTTTTTAATGAAATTTCCTCTTTTAGTTGCTTTGCCTCTTCACCATGTTTCATCATACTAAAACTGTCCACTTCAAGAGTGGAAGCTGTCTGTGTTGACATTGGAGCAGACTTCTAAAGCTATTGTTTTATTAATGTTTTCCATCTCATTTCCTTCTTTCATATCAATATCACAAATCCAAAGAATTTCTCAGTGAGCTTTATCTGTGAGATAGCAGTAAGACAGAGAAGCAGGAACCCCACTCATATGTTTATGATGTAACCAACCTTAGATATAGTTGTAGAGAACTATTGAGAATAACAAACATAGTGGCAATCACCTTAAAAGTTCCTTCAGAGAAAGAAAATATTCTCATAATCTACTATTTTTTGAAGAATGTGCTTGCATTGCAGATTCTAGACATTACCACCATTGACAAAATATTGATAGGATTGATGCTGGGAGACCTCAGATTAAGGTTTTTTACAGTTCTTTAATTTGGAGAATGACAGCCAGTCTGATTTACCTCCTCCTCCCCGCCTCCCCCCAACTCTGTTCATCTTCCCCACCATATTTGCTTCTCAAATAGAAGGGGGTTCTCCCTCTCCACATTGGAAAAGGCCTTCCTCTCATCTCGACTCATATAAGAAGAATTACTTTGGGCATATACTAGCCATTTGCATTTTCTGTATAATCAGTGTTTACATAAGTCCTGAGCCCCATCCAGAGAAACATCCACGTATTAAAGGGCTGCCATGAATGTAGATAGACTTAAGCATGTGCAGAGCTATTTCCTTTTCACATCATGTAATTGTCTGAGGGATTCTGCCCATCACTCTTCTACTAGGCTTATTTGGTTCCTACATTTATAGTATGGGGGAATACTTTGCAGTCACCAACATTTTTCACAAACGTTGCTTGTTCTTGCTGCCTTGCTGGCTGAATCTACAATTTTAACTCAGCTGAGTTGTGTTAGGTTCCCTTTTCTGCTGTCTCCAACTCAGAGTTTTTTTCCTTACTCTTTACCCATTGGATCTTAATTCTCTTGTCTCAGGTAATTGCTTCCTCTGTTTCTGCCTCACTGCTACATACTTCATTGTTTTCCTGATGATGTCTTCCTATCCTTGCTGGTCCTTTGCATCATTTCATTACTTCTCTTCATATCTAGCCTCTCTGGAGACTCTGAGATATCGCTTCGTTTCATCCTCCCACTGCAAATCTATCACCCTCAGCTGCACCTTTTACTGCATACATGGGGATCCAAGGGTAATAATATGCTATTAGTACATATATAATCATACTTAGTGAATCAAAGAAATTAAATTTCCTCAGGAATTAAAAAAAATATGGACTGCTGATTTAGCTTAAAACATTTCTTCTTCAGTTTTTCCTTTAGTATGTTAAAGAATTAGATAAACAGTGGAGAGAGGAAATTTGACTACATGACAGAAGCCATGAGTCACGCTTGTGCACAATATGGCCTATCTTTCTTCACAACTAGTCTCTTCCATAAAGCCCAGAAAGCCCATATGACACATAGTGAATGTAGTGAAACAGAATTTTTCTAAAAACTTTTGGTAAGAAAAGAGAACCTGTTAGAAAAGGGAATGAAAAGTTACATGATTAATATATTCAAAAAGGAATTTTAACAAGCATAGTTAATTACACAGGATACAGAAATAACCAAAAGTTTGTGAATTGAGAAATTTCTTATCTTCAAGATTCTCACTGAATGTAAATCATGTTTACCTGTCAGATTTCCATACTTGTGTCAAGTCTTCCTTTCAAAGCTGCTGTACTGAAAACTAGAACACTAAAACAATTTCCAGATTTTAATCAAAGTCAGAAAACTGTATGTTAACTCCAAAAACAGATTTGGAAAACTAGCAGCCAAGAAGAAACTAAAGTGAGCTATTTTCTTTTTAAAAGTGTAAGCTTAAAAAGTCTTTGTTTCTGTTCTCAACTTGTGCTACATCTTAACATCTGGGCAATTATGCAAACCTGTAAATTACATTTTTCCCTTCTGAGTTAATTGGCATAAAATTATAATGAAAAGAATTCAAAACCTCGGTGCAAAATTATAGTCTCATAAAATGAAATTGTAAACATACTGATTAGCATGTAAAATTTTAATGAGACTGTGTTTTGACAGAAAAATCTTCAAACTGAGAGAGGTGTGCAGCAACTTTCAGCAAATATTTTGCTTAATTAATGAATTTCAATAATTGATAGTTTTACCCCAGATTTAAGTACCATTACTGAAACCACCTCTCTTTTCTTGTTTTTTTAATGAGACTGCTGTGAAAAAGCGTGAACTCGTTTAAAACAAGTCTCTTTTTTCTGAAAAATTTGGTACAAGAAAGCTGATGTCCAAGTGAAAAATACAAGCACAATTAGTACTTCTTATATTTATTCTAAGGCCTGTGGTTCTGATAGTGGGGATGGGGGAGATTTCAGAGTTATGGTCTCTGAAAAATGCAGTGACATTGCAACTTTGACCCTAGCAGAGCTTTGACATTATAACAGAGTTGTGGTCCACTTTCACAGGATTATATGTGAATGTTCTTGCCTATGCTCAGGGAAAATAATTCTGCTCTTAAGAATGTCCAAATAAATGAAAAATAGAGGAAAATTATGATGGCTTCCCTCACACACAGAAAATGCCTAACACATTTTTTATTGGGGATATAGAAAGGTTTTGTTAAAAGAAACAGGAAAGTTAGTCTTAGACATTTTTTGGTCAACATGAATGTAACGTAAAAGGTTTTAAAACATCAGTGGATCAGTTTTCCTTTCCTTCATTGCAGCAGCTAGCATTTCAGCTAGCACCAAAGCTACCAGGGTGATGATAGATACCCTTATGGGATGTGAGTCCCACATTTATAGACTCCTCGACTTGTAGAACAGCTGAGGTTGGCAGAGACCTCTGGAGATCATTTAGGCCAATGCCCCGGACAAGCAGGTTGCTCAGGACTGTGTCCAGCTAATTTTTGAAAATTCCTACAGATGGAGACTCCAGAATGCTCTGAGCAACCTGTTCCTGTGGTGAATCATCCTTAAAGGAAAAAAAAATCTTATGTTTAGTAGTCATGTCTATATGGTTTCTACCTGAATGGTTTCTATGGAAGGTAATAAAAGGAATTTCAGAATGGATATCATAATACTTTTGGCAAGCAGAAAGTGGGAATAGTGATCATTCCTTTAGGAAAAGCTGTTTTTCTGAAATTTCTTGGAATGTTTACAGGCCAAAAGAGTAGAAATAGCCAGTTTACTTAAAGCCTGAATTAGTAAACTCAGCCTCTTTCATTCAATTAATTTACAGCTGTTATGTTTGTTCCTTCAAAATTCTACCATGGAAGTTATGCACTATATACTTTACTGGTTGTGGGGTTTGTTTGGTTTTTTTGTTCTATTTGTCTATATATGAAATTGGAAAACTGTAGGAGGACACTTATGCAAATTACTGCTAGAACTTAATAAAATCCTTCAGGATCACCACACTTAGTAAATTGGAAAAAACAGATTTTTTTTATTATTTTCAAATCATTGAAAAATTACATGATGTATCAATATAAAAAGATAACAATTTAAAATATGTTCAGTTAGGTTATAATTGTATTTATCTAAGTAAATAAATCCTTCAGGATTATTGACTGTGCCTAATATACCTTAACTGAAACAAATATTTTGGTTGGTTTAGTAAATGCAACTCCATAGAGCCATCTTGAGATTCAGTAAATACCTATTGCGAATCGCTCCTGACTACCATATCTTGCTGCTCAAAAGGCTATGTGAAGCACAGATTGCCCACTAGAAATTGTTTGACCCAGGAGAAGGTAAAATACAGAATGATGTGCACCATCTCTGACTTGCAGACAGCAGTAAGATGCCTGAAATAGTTTTTTTTTTCCTGATTCAAATTCATTTCTAGCCCAGGGAAGGTACATACAGAGATATTTTCCTCTTTATTACAGTGCATCTTTCCATTCATACCACTGCAGGCTTTTGGGAAGGGAGTTTGGGTTGAGTAGGAATCACCTAATTTAAATGTTTTCCTATTAGTTTCCTCCTGCTTCACAGTTTCATGTTAATGCTTATGTGAAAAGGAAAAAAAAAATACAGTTTATGTGGCTGCATGAGTTGTATATCCTAAACTTGAACAGGTTGTGCAACTTTGTGCCATATGGTATGCGTGTCAGAGAAGTGAAGGGCATGCCTTGTCACATCGTATCCCATAATGATTTTTTGGGAGTGAAATATCAATTCCAGCTGAGGTGAGCCTTTCACTTCACTGATCTGCAAGTTACACGTCTCAAGTAACACAGCTGCTTTTGGAAACTAACCTCCTGTTAAGGGAAAGAGTGACTTGACAGGAAGTCTAGCCTTTGATTTATGAGACTTAAGATCTTAACAAGATATAGAACTTCCTGATAGAATTGCTCAAGATGAAAGTAGTTTCATAATGGTCCAGTTGTCCTGATATGATATAAGTTACAAGAGCTGCCCTTCAGAAGGCTGATTTCAAATAGCTAAGATAGGTAAGTTCATTATTACAGGAAAAATTAGGCTAGGTCCTTGTCTGACCATTCAGAACTTAGATGTGTTTCCCAAAGTAATAAGAAATCATCTGTTTGTTGTTTGGGACCATGACCAGAAAATAAATTTTCCTTCTCAAAGGAAAAAAATAAAAAAAAGGAAGTCTGATTATTTGTAAACTTGTGGAAGATGCAAGCTAGGGAATTTCAGTCGTCTAGATCTTCTACTTTATCACATGAAATATCTAGGTCACTGGCTAATTAGGGACTAGGTAGTTCTGAGGGATCATATGAAACAGCACTAAAAAGATATGACAAAAAATTTGGCAGATTTGAGACATTTACAATGGATTTACATCAGTTTTACTGTAGTTAAGAAAGCAGGCACCTGAGTTCTGGATGAAGGGTAATGGTACTGGCATAGCAGCCTTCTTTTTTGCAGTCTATTGGAGTGGTTTTTCTTGGAAGCAAGAGTTGTGGAATTGATTGCCCAGACTCAATAAAACAAGGAACAGTCTCCCAATCAGCCATAGGTTTTGTGAGGTTTTTGTCTATCTTTCAGAAAGGTGGCTGGATATAGTTACAAGCATGGATAGCATTAGTATTTTGGGATCAGAATGCTTCCTTAGAATAAAACAAAGTAATGGCTGATAGATCTTCCAAATGCCTCCTTCAAACATCAACTCTTGCCAAGGTTTTGAGTTTCATCTACTGAGAAACAGATGAGTATCCCTATAAGTACCACTAGTCTCAGCCATTGTAGTATCAACATAAATGTACAGTGCTATGATTCTCAGAAGATTCCTCAAGCAAAAGTTCTCAAAACAGAAAAGCAAGTGGATTAAAGGTTACTTACATTTTATTACCTTTTTTTTTTTTTTTTTTTTTTTTAGGAGTTATGCTCTGGGCAAAGAGGAAGAAAAAGTTTCCATATATGTCTCTGATAAGCCCAGGGAACACGATAAACACTGAAAAATAATCTGAAAAACTACCAATGCATTGTCTTGCTGTTATCCTGTGGAAATTAAAAACGTTTCTTGAATATCAGACTACAGTCAGGAACATCTTTTTATCTTTGGTGTCCCAACCAGTAAATGAAGGATTTGGCTTGGATGGAAGCTTTGTCAGAAGAGAGTTATTTTGAGCAATAGTCTACATCATCAGTGGGAATCTTTCCTGCAACATCATTGTAGAAAATAGATAAGATATAGAAGAAGCAGTCTTTATACTTCTGTTAGTTTGGGGGTGGTGTGGTGGGGGTGGTGTTTGTTTGCTTTTAATATTTGAGTTCAATTTATACGTGGCCTTATGCTTACATAATGGCAAAGCATGCTTGATAGGTATAGTGGAAATCTTGCTTGATTAAACATAGCCAGAATTGTATTACAATTTTGGTTTTTCATTATTCAACAAGCATAAATAAATATTTTAGGGAAGAGAGGTAATGTTCATTTCTAGTTAAATGGCAGTAATAAGTGTTTCAGAATGATCACTTATCAGATTTGATCAAATTAAATGTAAGATCAGAAAATGCTCATTCATTCAGTTTATAAAATGTTAATACTTTTTTGTGAGTTTATGTGTTCCATTTTTAAGTTTGTAAAACAAATTACTTTTCTCAAGATATTTCTAAATCCTCCTTTCTTGACACCTATAGTTATGGATGCTGGGATTTTACAGCAACCTTATTAAGGATATATTTTATTTTCTAACTGAAGCAAAATCTCTCTAATACCTGTTAACATCAATAGAACCTCTTTTTCCCAGTAAAACTGTAAGATTAATATTCTTTTGTTGACCTAAGTTGTCTGTAAAGTATCTTTTCCTTATAGGTATCATATATAAGCAAAATATATTTCATTTTTGTATAACTATATATATATATCATAAAAGTGGGCGGCAGTGTAATTATTTGAAGTAAAATATTTTATTGAATGCAGACAGAAGAAAGCTCTAAAACTGGGTAAAGTTAACCCATTCAGTCCTACTAAACACAGTGTATCAATCAAGTTACTGTAGCAATCATGTTCTAAACAAATTATTACTTTGCGAAGTTTAATTTGAAAAGTGAACATGAAAAAATTATTTTATTAGTATAAGATTTTGCTTCATTTTCAGAAAATGTTCAACAAAATAAATAAGCTAGCTCAACTGCTATAAAAAGTTGACACATATCAAGGTAACTATGGATTTTATACAAGTCTGTTTTGATGTACAGTATAAAAGTGCCCTACTGTCATGCAGGTTACCCCTCTCTGTAAAGGATTCCTTGCATAAGACTGGAGTTTTACACAAATTTTGTTAGAATTGTGACCATATATTCAAAAAGATTTGATATGTCTTGATAAGTGAATAACTCTTTCCCTTCTAAGAGGAACTGGAAGATATATTCCTTCTGTATTGACTCCATGGTTTTCAGTTTTCTCAATTGAAAAGTATCACTTGAATTAGTATAGAATGATTTAAAAAAGAAAACCAGAAATTAATTTTAACTAAGGGATCTCTGACTGGAAGGCCAGAAGAACAATTTTATTCAGAGATGTTGACAGGATGCAATGAGGTGCTCTACTACCATCCCTCAGAGACCCAACATGGAGCAACAACACATGTGCAGAGGCCCTCTTCAGACTCAGATGAGGATGTTTTATAATAAATGCACCATGAAAGATGAACATATTGCAATTTAAAAGAAGTGATGCTGTGTTTTTGAGGAAGGAGAACAAATACACTAAACTGATATTCAGAAGATAATCCAATTGTCTGTTTGACAGCAAATAAAGACAGCTGATAATTTCTGATCATTCAAGTAGTAGTCCATCACCGGGTAGTACTACTAGCAGAAATAAGTAGTCTGCACTGCTCCTCATACTTTTACTGTAGAAGCTGAAGTTGTAGTTCACAAGGAAAGGAAAATACAAAATTTTACCTTCTAAATAGAGACAAACAACATAAGCTGCAGTGATTTAAATGGAATGAAGCATTTTATTTAAACACACCCCAAAACCTGTGGACAAGACTGGTGACATACTATGCCAAATCTGATTAGTTGCCTTGTTTATATCCCTGGTAAAAAGTGAAATGTATCATTATGCCAAAACCATACAAGAAACAAAAGTGTCGTGGGTATTTAACTGCATACAGATAATGCTCATCATTTTTGCCAACCTTGAAATGAAGTACAGCCAGTTTTCAAGATCTAATAAGATCTGACATATTAATTACAGGGTTGTTTTTGTTTTCCGGTTTTAATGTCAGGGCAATTGTAGTTCAAGCATAGATTTAACTAAAAGCACTGTTTTGGCAGATACTATTGCTTCTGGCACATCAGCGTGAAAAACCCTAGATCTTAATGAAACTGGAGACAACTTGGGCAGCAACTCTGCTCTTGATTTAGAGATGGTTTGAAAGTGAACGTAACGAAAACAATTTTACTAGGGAAATGTTGGGAACTTATCCATTTCCATTCTCTTACACTTTTAATTCTCTATGGCACTAGCATTTGCCTTGATGTGGTGCAATGTCTAATTCTATTCAAACCAGAAAAATATGGAGCATTTCTTACTAGTAGTCTAAGGTATGACACCTCTTCATAGTGACAGTCACATGATTTAAAGCAGAGCAGAAAGGAATAAACTGCCACCATTAAGTGACCCAAAGGGAAGACCTGATGCAACTCAAGGGACATCTTTAGCCTCTTCCATTAATATCAAAGTTGTATCTACCATTGTCTAAGAAAAATAAGATAAAGCTCCTAACATAGTAAAACCAATATAACAGTGATATCTGGTCCTACAATTAGGGCCACATCCACCCCAATTAATCTTTATTTTCAAAGTAACTAACTGAAAATTTATTGTTTTTTACTAAAACAAACAAAGGAAAATGCAGATTTCCTAAAACTACTCCTTCGTATTAGAGTATGGTTTCAGTATGAAAATTGTTGCAGTTCCACAAACACTCCATTTAAAACAGAGCAACTGCTACTAAGCTCTGAAATCTTGCTAATTTGCAGTGACTTTTCATCAGGAAATGAAGATAATAGCAAATTTTTAGCTCTAAACTCTGAGAATACCTCACTCAATGTAATTAAAAACCTTGTGACTAAGATTTCCACGTTGCCTGGGTATTTCCCCCAGGTATGTTCAGCTCTTTATTGAAATTTCCATGGAATTTTTAAGGCTGTATAATCTGTTGCTGTTGAAGATGAACTTCTGTGGAATTTGAATGCCAATTAATGCACTTTATCAGTTGCATTTAAATTTGCCTGGAAGTACACATTGTGTGTACCTTGTCATTCTGATTATCAGTTAAAATAGTCTGTAGGACACACTGTCACACTTCAGCTCTTATCTGGATCATACTCTTTGGTTTTCTTTCTGGTCAAAACCTGGAAGAAAATGTTTCTGTGGTTAGATCAGGGCCTCATAGAGAGACTGAAGCTTCAAAGCTACCATCAACTAGACCTTGAAATAAGAATCTTCTTCTTGTCCTTTGCCTGGTAAATCTCATGATATGCACATGTAGTCCTGACATGACAAAAATAAAAGTGGCATTTTTCAAGAGAGCTTGCAGAGGAAGATGAGATTTATTCTCTGTGGACCAGACACAAAATATGACATACAGGACTAATTCTGGAGATCTGTTGGACTTCCAACCCATAGCCTTTGGAACTAGGAAAGATGTTAAAGAAATAATTGTAAGAAGATATGACTAGCAATGTATATGAAATAATAACAAATTTTATAAAAACCTTTATTTTCTGAAAACTTCAAGTCTCATAACTACCAAATTTGTCTCATGTTAATCATTTGTCATTGAAAATGTGTGAAAGAGAGCTTAAAAATATAACTTGCAACTTCTTATCTCAGTTCTGTACTGAGTGTAGAAAGACAGAGCAATTAAAAAACATGTTCCGTCACTGAAATTTCATGGTTAGAATTTAAATTGGATTTCAAGATCAGGGGAAATAATGTCATAATGAGTGTTAGTATGCAGAAAGTCATAGAAAGTTAATGGACTTTAAAAACTGACACATCCCTCTAGAAGACTCATTAACACATTCCTTGGCTTCAGAAGAGAAATAACTAACGATAGACGCATTGAATTAATTAAAGGAAGGAACTCCCAGCACAGAGATATATATGTGAGGAATAACAGTGATAAATTCTGAATTAAAAGAAGAAAAAAAAATTTAAAAAAAATCTTGAATTAAACTTTGATAAAAGTTTTAGAAGATTTAGACACTCACTTTTTAAACTCCTTTGATATTTTCACTTCTGAAATTGAAAGAGATACTATTGAAGCTTTAAAAGCTTTTAGTTATCCCTGAAACAGTTTGAAGGAAAAGGTGGCGCCATAGTAACATATCTTCATATTCAATGACAGTGCTGCCCAGACTCAAATGATTTCAATACTATGTCTGAAGGAGCAAATTACATAGACGTAATTTTGCTCTTTAAAAGATGTCATTATGCTAGTTCTCCTTATCCATACTCAAAACTCTACCATGGGAGATGGAAGGACGATACCTGTTCTATTAATTTAACTGAAATAAACGGGTGTTGAAAATCAAAGGTGTCAGTATCACTCTGATAACCCCTGTGATTCAGAAGAAATGATGAAAAATTTAGAATTCACAAGACAACAATAAACAGAATATACAACATTTGGAAGTGTTAAGGCAAATTATCAAAACATATCAAAGACACTTGTTAATCCCTTGCACCCTCAGATATGCCTTTCTGAAAAGATTGTTATTTTCCTAATTGTATAGACCAGATGACACGAAAATGCAAACAAATTTTTATCAATAATCCTGCAAATAACTTAATGATATCACAGTCTATTAACAATCAAATTATGTTACATGTATAGAATTCCACAATCAAATTATGTTACACTTATAGAATTCTCTGCTGCCATCTGATATGTTTACAATGAATTCTGAAACCAATAAAAGCAGTAAATATAACTCTGAATCAGAAAGAATAACACAACAGTTAAGCTGTGAAAAATACTCATAAAAGATATTATTTAAATAAAATTGCCAAAATTTTATATACTTTTTATCACGTATGTTATTTAAATCAGGGAAAGTTTATTTCAAAATCAAGTGTTCAAACTTACTACAGTGTTCCTACAAAATGCAGCTCTGGTAAACAGAATATGATCATATCTTAGCAACTGATTACAGGGGGTGATTACTGCAGAAATTTATGTGACATAGTTAAAATTGATTAAATGAATACAATTTTATTATACCTGACAAAATTATAAAAAAGGTTAGATCTTCCCTCCAGCTCTTCCATAATTCCTTTTTAATTTTAACCTTAAGCTCCATGCAATTACAGGAAAACTTCCAACACTGAGAGCCATTTCAATTCAACTTTGCAGCTCGTAGCCAAACTAAGAGGCAAGCAGGCCCCTTAATTCTACCCAGGGATGTAGATGTCACACACATGAGAAATAAGCACAGTTATGTATCAGCATAAATAAAGATTTTCATGGAAAATAATCTGAAACAGAGAGAAATAGATAAGTGCTTTGAGTTTTAGTGGTAACTTAGGGATAAACCATCAGATAAGGACCTACTTGAAATTTGACATATTTTAAAAACCAGAGAAAGATAAAAAAGTGAAGGGAATACACATATCATTTAAAACTGGAAAGGTCATGACATGAAGATCCATAATAAATGAAACGAGAGAGGTCAGCTAAACAGTCATGTCATGATTTATATTTAAATCTCCATTCTTTATGTCATAATCACCTCCCACAAATGAAGACCTTTCAGAAATATTTTACAGGAACATAGTGTATTTAGTCAAAGTTCCCAATACAATCAATTATTATTTTCTGACTATTTCCATTAGTTTGAAAATAGAGTATACAGTGGAAAAAAGACAGATACAAAAATACTCTAATTCTTCTTGGTGGCCTTATTTGGATAAACAAATTTCATATAGGTATCAAGAGTGATACAAATTCATTCAGATTTCTCTAACATCTCCTAAAGGCTGGCATACTCCTTGCTGGATACACAAGCTTACAGTGTGCAGATATGAAATAAAAATGACCACAATACTTCTGATGTCCTTACAGAAGGGAGCAGTTAAGGTTGATCACAGGACAAAAAAATTTGTGATCCTTTTATTTAAGTAGAAAATAACAGAATGGATTTTGGACTATATTTGGTTATATTACTCTCCCAGTAAGCCAGGAATACCACGTCTGCCAGTTCCCCATAGTAAGTATGTAAAGTTGCCACCCTATAAAATTGTATCTTTGTGAGCTGCAGAAAGTCCTGTACTAAAAACTGAAGATACAAATAATGCTTTTTACACTGTTTGTAAAGAAACAGCTCTCTCACTCTATCTGTGTATTTTAAATAGTACAGGATGGTGTTGCAGGCTGGGACAAAGTGTATGTTTCTGATCTTTAACATAGTTTCGGTAATATATTCCCTCATTTTTTATTATATTTCACCTTGGCTCCCTGATTGCATTCTTTGGCAACAAAGATTTGATGACAAAGACTGTTACTACAGCTTTTGTTTCAGTCTGACCCTCACCCCATCTTCTGCATTTTCGTGATGTTTTGTTATTCATTTCAGAGTTTCTAGATCCAACAAACCCTGAGCCTGATTAATCTGATTTTATGTCTCTTATTTAGAAGTTTTAAAAGCCGATTTAGATCTGCAGATTCACCCCTTGTGTGATTAAGTTGCTGATCATGTGCTCTCCTTACCTAGAAAACAGTTAACACTTTCATTCATGAGGGATATATACTAATCACACAAGCAGAGATATTTTTATTACTTCATAATGTTATGCTGGTATTTCTCATTCTTTACAAAATTGTTTTTCAGCTGTCTGTCTTATTTCTACAGAAGGATTCTATTTCTCATTTTATCTAAGGAATTATACATCTGTAACATGTACTCTTCTGTTGTAAACAGAAAAAAACTATACATGAATAGAAAAAAACCACAACGCACCTAAGCAAAGTTCTTTTTTGTCACACATATAATTATTCTTTAGAATTTTGTAAAGCATGTATAATTTGCCAAATTCAGTAATTCTTCTCAAGTTACCTGCATTTTGCAATAATAATGAAGAGTTCAGATACATATAATTGAGAATATAATTTTCTGTGCACAAACTCTCTACAAGTGTAAACTGTTACCATCATTCACTCTGCCAAGGAAGGAGCTGAAAGGTATTCCTATATTCCATACAACCTTCAACACTTAGGTCTTGCAGAAACAAACCTATGGTATCTAGGGACTATAACAAAGGAGGCATCACTGGAGGAATGCAATAAGGAATATTAATTCTTACTCAGATTGGTGGTTATTTGGGGAGTATTAGCTGCAATAAAATTTACAAAGAGAAGATTTTTATCACTATCTGATGGAGAAAGAACTGGCCAGGAGTACATATTTCTTATTATATACTCCTAGCCAGTATGTTTGTAATATAACATTCTCATTCTCAGCTATATGTTTTTCAGGGGGGAAAAAATCTAGAAGAATATCACTATATAATAACTAGATGTAGATTTTGTCTGAAATGTATAAAACCCTTTACCATAAATGTACTTGGCTAATTACAGCTACTTGATGTCTACAATAATAGTAGTTAGTTAAGAAACCAGCTATTCTGTTGTGGGTTTTTTTGAAACAGTGTGGGTAATTTTAAAACAGACTACATAATTCAGTATTGCTGCCCATAATTGCAAAAGCTTGGCTACTGTATCCATTGCTTAGAATTCTGCTTGCAATCTATTCACAATGACCACATTCACATCTCGCAGCAGGATCCTACTAGAAGGTCAGTCATGCATAAAGAGGTGAAGTATTCTCACAACAGGAGCACAATCTTTTGGAACAACTGGCAGATCAGCAGATTCTACTTGCTCAACATTCATAAAGACTCACAGCAGTAACTCTGTTTAACCAGCAGAGTTCAAAATTTGAAACCTTGTCCTCCACAGAAATTGGTCACAGATTGCTCCTGAAACTGGCCCTTCAACACAATAACCAATCAATTCCTGCAAGGCTGCCCTATTACCTTGATGACCCATTTAATGGATGAATATTACAAGGTCTTTTTTGGTGTTGTGACAGTCAAAGAGGTCAAATGGAAGAGTAATTTGTACCGTTACAATTTCAGAAACCTGTTATTGAAAGGGCTTTTGTAAGTGTATGACATTTTTATGTAAATATAGTTATAACAGTAACTAAAGGGAAGTAAAACCAAAAAAAAAAAAGTGATGTTGGAGACATTACAAACCTTTAAAACTCCTTTATTTGACATTTTTACATGTAAATATTAGAAGTGAATTAACATTTTAAAAATATTTATGACAAGAGTGTCACCGTTCCTAACTTTTTTTTAAAATGTACATATGGCTTAAATGAAACAGCAAGATTCTGTTTTTCTTTTTCTTCTCTGTTTGTTTCAGATTTGTACAATCTGAAACTATGATTTGAACCAGGTTCCAATCATAGCAGACCAGGTAATGAAAGAAAAATGAGATCTCTAAAGTCCATTATCACTACCCAAAATTGACTCACAGTAACATAAAACAATTCATAAATTCCTTTTCATTTTCTGACTATGTTAAATAAAATCCCATTTCAGAGACTGTTAAATATGGATATGGAAACATTTGTTCATGGCTTTCACTAGCAATATTTGCCATGACTTTACCAGTTGAAATCATGTCTAAATTATTCTTCTTTTACTCTGATGAGTAGCATATTCAATAGGTTGTATACACCCTTGGAACATCTGACTGAGGAGAAATAACAAGGGCCTCTTAGCTATGACAAAGATATAAATTATAAATTCTGGTACTTTAAAGAACACTACAGTGCATGCAAAATGGTGATGCCAGAAGGAGTGTACAGTTTCTCTTAGGAGAGTGCTGAAATATATGATGCAGCAAAGTGGAAAAACAAGGAAAGTAGAAGGCATTGAGAAGAATAACATTTGTTACCTATCACAGCGGTCTTGGAAAAAATTCAAAGGAGAGAATACACCTGAACTTAAATAAAGAACTTTTGCACAAAATAAAATTACTCATTTTATGTTAAAGTGGTACAGCGAAGGTAGGACCCACATTGGTAATACACTTACAATGTATTAGAAGTGGTGGG
Source organism: Pachyramphus minor (assembly GCA_013397135.1). Classification (NCBI taxonomy): domain Eukaryota; kingdom Metazoa; phylum Chordata; class Aves; order Passeriformes; family Tyrannidae; genus Pachyramphus; species Pachyramphus minor. The sequence goes on from VYXB01005580.1 coordinate 398,037, forward strand.
TCTTTTTGCTTAATTACAGTGTAGAGAATTTTACTGCCTGAAGAGTGACAGGCTATTCACAATGAAAGGTTTGCCCTGCAAATATGTTTGAGGGAATTCTACAGAGGAACTTGATAACATTACTGTTGATAAAGGATTCAGCTATGAATCCCTTCCACAGCATATTGAGGAACTATATTAAGTTATCAGAATCAATGGTGGTTTTGCAAATGCAACACCATATATTAACACCAATATTAACTGCTGTCTTGAAAGCAACATAGCCAAGTTTATAGTCAGTCTGTTATCATTTGTGCTTGTTTGAGCCCAGTAATGTACCAGTGGAAGTTTTTAATTCTAGAGGTCTTCACTTTGTCCTCTGCATAATGTTTCATTGTGCAATACAGGTAAGAATCCTTCCTTTTCACTCTGTAAGTTATTGTAAACTGTTTAGTTCAGCTTTGGAGATTACTCTGCATTAGAACACAGCAATTGGTATCAATAAAAACATTACACAAATGTGCTAATAAAAGCAAAGTTGTGGGTTTGATCCCTGTATGGGCCATTTACTTAAGAGTTGGAGTCAATGATCCTTGTGCATCCCTTCCAATATATATTCCCTCAAAATATTCTGTGATTCTGAGATTTAAATTTTTAGGTAAGTATTTAAGTAAATATTTATATGTTGACTAAGTTGAAAACAAAGTGGATATTTGGAACCAACATGTAATGTGTGCACAGTACTTCAAAGTCTGTTGTTTGTCTCTATTTTGCCCCTTTGAATGTAAAAAGTGAAAGAACACCAACCAACCAAACAAAACTCTGCAGATGTAATTGTGTTAATGCACAGAAATCTACACTCCAGTAGTCATGTTTAAGCATCCTAATTACACAAAATGACTGAAGATCATATTTAAAGCCTGAAAGTTATTGGAACCATCTACAGAATTTTGAGGAAAGAACACAAACAGTTGCCCTGATTCTTTACGTGGTTTCATCTGTTTATGTTGCCACATTTAGGTAATTTTTGTGTCTCCATAAACAGTTCTCAAAGTAGATTCAAACTAGATTTCCAAGAGATCTGTCTTTTTTTGACACAAATTGCTTATTAGCTGTCTAGACTGGAACACTTTATAGGACAGGAACTCAACGTGCCTCACTTGCAACTTTGAAGGTTAGTCTTGCACTAAAACAAAATAATATCAAGGGTGCTTAAATAATATTGTCTGTATTTAGATTCAGAAAGATTTAGCTGCATATAAAGGAAACTATTCTGAATTTTGTCATGAACATCAAGTAGAAAACTGTTAGCGACTCTTTTGTTAAAAAAAAAAGCTGTCTTGCACAGAAATTTAATTCAAGCTCTGGAACTTGCAGAAGTCAGCTAATGTTGTTGATGACAACAATAAGAGTATACCACTGCATGAAAACATGTGACAGCATATATACCATACAGAAATTACATTTTAGTAGTTTTTAAATGGGAATATGCTTATTTTTATTTAGACCATTTTTAAAGTGCTTATAATCTTAGGCATCCTTCTGTTGTGAAACAAACATCAATTTAAAAGAACTAAAAGTGAATAAGTGATTCTAAAGAAAATAATTCTGTAGTTTACTATAATTAATAAATATATAGAATTCAAGGTATAAGTTGTGGCAATAGTAAATTATAACAGCATGAATTGATCATACTTTAGAGTGCTGCAAGATGCTTCCATGTTAGCATTACAAAGTGATAGATAATTTCTTTTTTGATGATAATGCTTGTTTTATAGACTTGCTTATCTTCTTACACTTATGTAAATCAAGAGTTATTCTACTTTAAAAAATTAGTTATAACACTGTAAACACATTCAAATTGAAGAAAACAGAAATAGTGTCTCTAAAGTGGATTTTTGCAAAGGTTTACAATGAAGTAAAAATATAACATGAAGATGTATATCCGTAGATATAAATAAATGCAAAATTATCTTTTTGCTCATCATCTCAGCATTCCCAGATGTCTCAGAATTAGAGAGTAGAGATAAAAAATGCAGTTGTTATTTTGTTTTCTGTAACAAAAAATTATAGGTAGGAAGAGTTCCAGGGGTAAATCCCCTCAGGAGAAAAAAAAATATCCTAATCAATTGAACACAAGTTGGCTGATATGAGTAGCAAGAAGTAGTTAGGAGAAGCAGATGGTGTTTTATAGCTCATGTAGAATGTTTCTCAGGAAAAGAAGTGCAGCAGAAATGGTTTCCTAAGTTTGAGAAACATTTGGAGACAAAAAACCTTGCTCTTCTCCTGAATTAAGGTAGACTAAAGGCATTTTCAAGAAAAAGAAAGAGACTTTATGAGAGAAAATATTCTGATCTGAGGTATTCCTCTGTCATATAGACGATGTCCTAGAATTTCAAATTGCCTATTCCTGTTTTGTATGATCTAAACTTGAATTTGGTCTAATAAAGTCTAAGAGAACACACAGACAGGATGGTGACTATTTTGATATGTATGACAGTTTTTCTCTACACAGTCTTTTTGGCCCACTGAATGTTCTGTATAGTTTGGTAATGGCAAAAAACTGAGCTAGTAAAATGCAGGTTAATTTCCATTATCCAATACATAATTACTACCTAAATTGTAAAAGGTTTGAAGGACTCTGGCCTCCATTAGCCAATTTTCTGATCCAGACACCCAGATGGTGAGAACTGTGTTATCAAGGTCAGAATTTGAACAGACCTCAAATAAGGACCTTTGGCATGGCTTTTGAATCTTCTGATGCCAGAGCTATTTCTATTGCCTGACATTAAATGCTGTTCTCATTGTCTAGGCTGACAGAGACTCTATTGTCAAGTTGAAAAAAAATGCTTTCACGTGTAAGTTTTCTCCAGGCTCCTACACTAAAGTAGTCTGACAAAACTCTCATTGTTCTTACCATCCTCATGTTTGACAGAAACTATGAACCCTAAATACTAGGGATTGGCTATGTTATTTTTTTCAAAAGAGTACTTAAGATTGATATACATAGCTAAACAAGACATGGAATATGTCTAGATTTGAGACAAGTTTTCTGTTGTAGGCCTATGACAGTGAAGGTGTCTAGTTTAATATAGATAACTCTTTCATTATTTGCCTTTATCAGATATAGTTTCTTAAAACAGGTTCAGACTAAGTAATTAAACCAGTATACTGTATTTCTGCATATTAATTTTCTCTTAGCATTGCAGCTATACCAATAAATTTATTTTGAAGGCTGTTAAGCTTTTTTGCAAGATTTGCAAATAAAGTTTTGTGTATCAAGTGGTAACCTACGTTCACTTTGTTACAACAGACTTCGGGGGTTTTCTGATACGTCTTTAGATTGTAAGTATAAAGCTTATACATTAGATGGAATGAAATAATTACTAGGTCAATCTGTCAATCAAATTGTGACATTACCTGTCCATAACTATAATGCCCTTACTCATAGTTACACAAACAGAACAGGAAAATCTCTCAGACACTATTTCTTCCTGCAGGAACTAAAATATATGAAAAAAATGTTTTCAGTTTCCTACTCATCATTTAGGAAGAACCAGTGTTGACTGACCCAACTGATATTTGGCCATCACTTTTGCTGTAAAGTTAGTGAGCTTTTTAAAAGTACATAGTCTTTCCCTGTGTGACAAAAAGGTCTGGGTGTGTGCTGAGATCTGCTGAACGTATGGCTCATAGATATTCTACTTTGCCCTGTGTACAGTACAATTTTCAATGTTAGGGCAAATCTCTTCAATGTTCTATCCCACTGTTCCTCCTGTTTCATGTAAAGGCTTTGAGCACATCTGTATTTGTTTCAGAATTCTATTCATCATTAAGAAGTAAGAGAGTTTTTGAGCTTTTCTACGCTGTGTAACTGAGCATGTGATAATAATGTTCTCTTTTATAAAACCTACTGTGGTTATATTACTGCACCAAATAGCTCATCAGGTTGAATGTAGTTTTGCTTTAATGCACATATACTGTCTTGTATGCTTGAAACTGCACTGGCTATATACTCCCTTTCTTAGATGTAGTGCAACGATTTAAATTGCAAGGGCCAGATGTGTTAGATTAGGTGCTGTATTGATTCTGCAAATACACTATCATCTTTAGAGTCAAGATGTATTCTTAATTGTGAACAGTAGTGCATACATAGGCTATTAGAAAAATAAAAGTCTAGCACACTTGGTTCGAGTTTTTTGTTTTGTTTTGTTTTGTTTGTTTTGTTTTCACAGTTTCAGTCTTACTTAAAACTGTGAAGAGAAAAAAACCATTGTTCTGGGGAAAAAAATTCCCTCTTATGTTGATACCAAAATTTACAAAACCATACATTAGATTTTGTACTAGACTCATATTAAATTCAATTCATACCAACACTACTAATTTGTAATTATCTGCTCTGAGGTATGACTGACTTTACTGTCTTGCCATCACTCATTTTTTTCTAGATTGAATAGAAAATGGTAGCTGTTGCTGTATTTTGTGGAGAACATCTGTTGTTAAACAAGATCTGAAAATATTTCTAGATTTAATCATTTGTGTGACATGGGTAGAACCAGTGGAGCAGAACCAGAGATTTGTCTGAAAAAAGGGGTAGAGGCTTTCCTCCCCTTTTCTCTGATATTCAGAACAGGCTGTTAGTATGGAGTTCAACCCTTAGTATTAGTGGAAGCTCGTAAGTGACCCTTAAGCTTACCTATGGAACTTTGTCCAAGTTTAGTTATGCAGCTCCAGTCTTGGACACTGAAGTTGTTTGGATAGGGCCTTTGGTGAGCCTGAAATTCTGACTGGGAGCATAAAGTCACTGTTGTAGATTCAGGAGGCCCTTCTGGCCATACGTATGTGACCTTTGCTGCGTCTGATGTTATGGCTGTTATCCTTAAGCCAGTGTTAAAAAAAAGCAGTCACAGTTAAAAAAAATGCAGCAAAGAGATTTTACATAATTTTCTTATTTACGAAAATGTGACAGGCAAACATTGTGTAAGTGATGGCAGGATAAAACTCTCAACAATGCTGCAGAAGTGCAGACTATAAGTGGTATAAACTCCAGAATGAAGTGTACAAAGGAAAGGTCAAAATGTTTTCCCAACAGAGCAGTGAAGATGAACATAGATGATGCATTTGAGGAAGCTGTGTTTATCTTTGCTATCATTGTTAGGTGACCGAGATCATGACACTCTCTCTGTGAGACTCACTGAGATCAGTCTCAAGAATTAATTGTGTTACTGTTGCATAGTGGGCTTAGCAAGTTATCTGGTAAGGAAAGAGGCCTGGAGTGTTTTCTAATATTGTTATATTATCACTCTCAAGTTTCATGTCATTGACTTTCAGATGAATTTGTATAAACAAGATGTATTATAAGTACTAGAGCACAAATTGTCACTCGTTTTTCGCTTTTGCTTTCAAAGATTTTTAAGGTCATGCGCTTCCAGCTACCCACAATGAATGTGACTATGTGTACCTGGTGTTTATCATTGTCCTTTTTAAACATCAGCTGTCTTTTATGGCTCCCTTTTTTTCTGTTATAGGTTGTAATTGTGCTTCAATTAACACAAAGCAATACCAAATGTGATAGCTCAGTCTTTCCTACTGTACTTTAAATTGTGTGTTAAGGACCCTGATGACCACAGAGTTTCAAATCTAATAAATTTGAGACCTTCCTTGGGACTAGATTGGAAATCACCACAACCCTGGTAGAATAAAGCAATTGACAAGAAAGTTCAATTATTTCAGAGAACTGCTGAAGCTGGAAGTAAAGAAGCTTCTGACAGAGGCTTTTAACTCAGTATGTGACAAAAAACTTGTAATGTAGTGGAAAGACCTCTGAATGAAACAGCAATTTAGAGACAGTACCAGGTGAATACTTAGTCTGATTATTGGACTATGACAATAAATGCTGGAAAACGGCAAAAAGGGTTATATGAATTTCCTAGATTATCAGGAGGGAGTCTCATAACAGAAGAGGTGATAGGTACTGGAAGGAGGACAAAATGTGAAACCAAATGTTTTACCAAGAACCATGGAGAAATCATGGTTTGAGAACATATGCAGTCTGCAGGTAAGGTGTTCATGGCATGTCCAGCCCTTGAAAGTTAGATCCCTGCGTTACAACCAAGCAAGACTATATGTAAACAAGCAAGCCAGTGCAACTTCAGGAGATATAAAAATATGAAAGAAATGCATTAGGATATTCTGTATGACAAATATGTGAAAGACTGCTGTGAGACTGTCCCATTAAATTTGCTAGGCTCTAAACCAGTTCTATTTTCTGGCAGTTATTTTAAGACTAACAAGAAATTTTTTAAGCTAAAGTTTTCCTTTACAGGAAGGTCTCCCTACACATACCTAATAGTTAGATGAAAAGAAATGGAACTAGAGAAAAAAGACATATATACATTAAATGTTATTCATATAATAAAGAAAAATTTATAGTTCAAAATAGTTCAAAATAGTTCAAAAGAATAGTTCAAAAACTAATATTCAAGTCACAAATTACACCCCTTTTGAAAAATCCTATTGCATAAATAAATATTAGTTTTCCAAAACTGAGATTTAAATCTATGTTTTTTACTTTATTTGAACTTCTTTAATTAAAGGCCAACACTCTAATAAAAAATTGTGGTCTTTAGTCAATTAGAGTTTCATTTCCCAAATTATAGTGAGTTAGCCCTGTCTGGATGCCAGGTGCATCCAGTGCTGCTCTATCACTGCACTTCTGAGCTGGACATTAGAGAGAAAACAAAATAAAAGGCTCATATGTCAACATAACAACAGGGAGAGATCATTCACCAATTACCAACACAGGCAAAACAGACTCAACATGTGGAAATTATGTTAATTTATTACCTTCAGATGGTTTTTGACTTTGATATAAGACAATTGCGTATTTGATTTTATCAGTGCATGGAACCCCAAGAACATCTATCTGGATATTTGTTGTAAGTTATACTTAGAGAACATTTTAAGGAATCCTACTCCTTTCTCTTTGTCTACCCTCTCTTTTCATCAGTTGATAGGGCTCTTCAGATTATTAATCTCTGGAAATGCTGATAATTTCTTCAAGTAAAGAGGAAAAGACAAGGTGTTCTGTAATAAAAATAGAATCTGAATAACACAAGTCTTGGTTCAGAAGTCTATGTGCAAAATTTTTCTGGCATCTCCTCATAAGCAGTGTACTTTGTATTCTGGGGATGTTAGGGGTGTTTTCAAATTCACAGAGGGACTACTAATGGCAGCTTGTTAAGAGTTCTTATCCCTTGGACATCAAGCTGCTGCTAGCATGAAAAACCAGGGGTTTTTTTCCACTATGCTTTACCCATGGAAGTTTCAAAGACCATATTTTCTAACACATGTATAATTGGATAAAATAGTGGACATTTTTTTGACAGGAATGAGGCTTAGTGCAAGAATGAATTTATCAAAGATTTGAATAGAAATGAGTTCCTTTCTTAAATTGCAGTTGTTCTTTTCACATACATTTAACTTTCTTCTTTTACACTGGACTCCAGTGTAAAGCCTTTGCTTCATTGCATAGATGTCTTTAGTAAATAGTAGTTGACATACATTCCTACTCCATCCAAGACTGTGCAATACTATATTTAAGCCAACAGGTAGACAGCATTTGCTTAGGTGAAAAGTGAAAAATTAAAAAAATATTAATCAGTGGAATAATCTGAGCTGGTGAATTTTCAGCTCCCTTGGTGTCTTTGGGAACAGGGGTGAGAGAGCCTGTGGGGCCCTTTTATTCCTCCCAGCTCCAGCAGGATCTCTGCACCAAGGTTCCTGCCCCAGTTCTCCTAGAACCTTCACCCCTCCACAGCCAGCACCCCAGTGACAGTCACGCATGCTGCTGTTGCCACATTGACCCCCCTGTCTGCACCTACTTTCAAAATCTGATAATGACAGGGAAAAATTCCATAAAAAAATCCAAACCACAACAGCTTGAAATGTTATTAACTATTTCTCATCATAAAGACCAGAACTTGTTGCACATTTTGAAGAAAGCTGTTTTTATCTCTTTTCTTTTGATGGTAAATTTGTAAATTAGTTTATTTTCATGCATGTGTATATGCACATATACCTGCAAGCACTGTTTTTCACACACAGATCATTTTATATCACCTAATGCTTCATCTAGCCCAAAACTTGAAGAAACATCTATCAGACCCTCAAATGCAGACAGGAAGGGAGAATACACTGAAAAAGTAAAATTGCCCTTTTGGAAACCCACAGCTGTCTGGTTGGAATTTCTGATCCTTTGATGGTCTTTGAGATGTGGAGCGTGCTATGTTCAGCAGTTAAAGCCTTCTTGGTTTAGGATGATGAATTTCTGAACAACCTGACAAAAGTTAATGCAACTTTTCCAACTTTCATTGTAGGACTCGTAATTTAAGTCATGGAAAGACCACCTGGAACATTTATTTCCTATACAAAGAGACTTATTTGCAGCCAAAAACAGAGCACAAATGGGCATTCAAAGAGATATATGAAAGTTCAAACACTCTGTTTACAACTTAGCATGACATAAATCTGACCTGCTGTAGTTTCGCTCCAGTCCTGACAGCCCTGTCTAATCTGTGTAGTGTAAAGAATGTGTGGATTAATGCTGGAGAATTAGATGCTATCCTTAACTCAGAGAGGCTGTGATTCCACTGCTGCTAGAAGATAATAGTTTTTAGATCAATTGCTTAGACTTTAGGCCACAGGTATGGTGATTTTAAGCTCATATTTTATGGTCACTAGGAGACTTACCTTTAGTTTAAAAATGTCACATAATATGTCAGTGTTTTCTGTCACTGGGTAGTTAGATAGGTAAAAGATAAACCCATAAGGATTTAAAATAACATGAAACAGTGTTTGATGTTATTTTCAATTCATGTTTGAGGAAGTCATACAATGCTAACACCCAAGCACTTTATTAGGTCATTTTTCAGTCTTGCTCAAAAGACTCCGTGTTTCTCAGCGAATCTCACATTTGTGATAATGTATGAGACAATTTTAACAGGCATATCTGGCAGTATACATGATATGTACATATACACTGATGCCAGTCAAATCTGAATTAAGTAACTAGACAAATGCAGGGGGGAAAAATAGTAATGAAGACCTTGATCATGTTAGAAATTGTAATAGAATATAGTGATATTTCCAATAGAATAGTTATAACCTACTGCTAGAAACACTGATAAACTTCCTTAAAGTGAGAAACCTGTATTACATGGGAGACACATTCAATCTTAACTGGTTCACTTGGATTTTTCAGGGAAGAAGAATTTTTGAAGAGCATTTCTCTCCTGGTTTTGCTGCTTGAAATTATGACCAGCCCTAGATCTCATATGGAAGGCTGCACTGCAACTATAAGCCAAAGAAGTATGTTTCTGCATACTCACCCCGACTCTATGGTGCCTACCCATCTTAATAGGACATCTCCTGTTCTATAGAAATGTTATGAATTTTTTGAATCTTACCTTGTACACTCTTATCAGCCTCCTTTATATTTTAATGGAATTTTAATTTAAATGTGTTGTTTTGAATGTGTCAAATGAATTTTTTATCCACTTATGTAAGTAAAATTAACAGTGAACCTCTGGAAGAACTGCAAAACATTACCTGTCTTCAGGTGATTGGCAACTTTTGTGTCCTAGTAGATCTCTGACATTTTGATTTTCATTAATCAAGCTGATAATGTAGGAAATTCTTTAAATTTTATATATGCATTCTCTTTACATAGTGTTATGCTCACCTGAACATCCAGCTGGTAATTAAAACTGACAGTATTCAAGTTTATGCAGAGATCTGCTACCTAGAAAATACACTGTCACAGAATACCATGACTGATATCGAAATTACTCACTGCACAGCTAAAGACCTCTAAATACCCTTTAAGAAAAAACTTAAGCTTTTTTTGACAAGACTTATTTCCTGTTTAGTAGTTGATTGTCAGCTGACAGAGAAGCAGTACTTTGAATTGGTGGCTGTGTGCTACTCAGAACTGATGTCAGGATAATTTAGTTCTTCCTTTATTTATAATCCTTCTGAATACTGGTACTCAGTATATTCAAGAAAAGCAACTCAGCCCTTAATATTGCTATGATGTCGCTGGATTAGCTTGCTTGACACAACGTGCAGCCCTGTGCTGCTATGGCTGGGAAAAGAGCTGAAAAAATATTCCCTTTATACCCTTATCTCCTAATCTTTTGCCCTCTCCTTTTCAATTGCATATATCTATGTCTGCAATTTCTGTATCCTTCAATTATTCCATAATTCTGTTGCCATTTTTATTGTACAAAAATTGACTTCAATGAGTCAAATAAATTACTTTTCTGGAACACATATGTACAGTGTGAAAGTCTGCTACAGGAAACAGCATGCCTTTTATAGTGCTTAATGTCTTCTCTGGATATGGTTTAGAAAGGGTAACAGCCATGTGACACAAATACAAACATTTCCTGAAAACCTTTTTATCTATCAGCATGAACAATTTTGATACCTGTTTTTCAAGAACTATTTTAAGAAATTTTTGTTTCATATGCATAGAGTCCTTTGTAGAGTGCTAGCGCTGCTAGTCTTTTTTTTCCCAAAATTATCTTTTCCTTCCCCATAAATGTCATACACTTAGCAACTTCCATTTTCTTTTTGTTACTACCCACTTCCTTCTTTGTCTGTTTGATAAAAATAGGTATTGTTGCTGTAATTTCATTTCTTCCTTAAACTGAGCTTTTACTCACAGTTATCTTCTTTCTTTATAATAAAAATATTAAAACTCCCACACCTCTTCACATTTGTATTTACTCTCCAATGAATTCACTAGTGATATACTTTATTCTTGAAAAATCGTCTCTTTGAAATACCTACAATGAGTGGCTCTCTCTTCTCTTTATCCATAATTGAAACCAGGAGAGGATTTTTGATTCTTGGACAACAGCTAATCTAATCGCTCTTCTACTTTATTCCTTAACGAACAACCATTGAGTTACATGGTTAGTTGACCAAAACAAAGTCAAATACAATGAAATGTGATCTGAGAGTCCCCTATCAAACAAACTGGACTTATAAAATCAAGGATATTTCAAGATACTTATGAAAAATCAGGTGAAAAGGATCTAATCCTGGGGCAATTCAGTTTTTTGTATGTTGTGGGAAGAAAGTGTCCTGATCACAGTAACTCTGATGACTGAAAACACAATTTGGAACATTGTATTCAGTCACTGCCCTGATCACTAAGGATACCTTTTCTGTATTTCATATAGCAGCATATGCCTCCCACACTTCAATTTTCTCCTGATGTTTTATAAATTTACATGTACACGTGGGCAAATGCAATGTGGACCTCTAGCGCCTGGTGTAAGAGTTTACAGAAGTCATATTAGCTCCCTATTAAAGAAGCAAGCAGAGGTAGACACTGCTATATTACTTTTTTTCCCTCTGTTATGGATCACCTTGGCTAGATTGGCTGGATTGTTTTCAGTAACAAACTCATTAAGTTACTTTAAGAAATGATACCTAGAAGAAAGGTAAATAACAAATCACAGCTGTGCAGTCAACTCAGCAAGAGAAAGAGGTCTAAAATCATGCAATCATTACAGTTGGAAAAGACCTTCAAGATCATTGAGTCCAACCTTTGACCAATCACCACCATGTCAACAAACCCATTACACTTAGGACACATCCAGTTGTTCCTTGAACACTTCCATGGATGGTGACTCCATCACTGCCCTGGGCAGTCTGTTCCAATGCTTGACAACTCTTTCAGTGAAGAAATTCTTCCTGATGTCTCACCTGAACCTCCCCTGGCACAGCTTGAGTCCATTTCCTCTTGTCCTGTCACTACTTGCCTGGAAGAAGAGGCCAGTCCCCCCAGCTTTGCCACAATCTCCTGTTGAGAACAATAAGGTCTCCCTCAGCCTCCTTTACTTCAAGCTAAACAACCCTAGCTCCCTCAGCCACTCCTCATATATCTTCACTATGCCCTTCACCAACTTTATTGCCTTTCTCTAAACTTGCTGCAGCACGTCAGTGTTTTTTCTGAACTGAAGAGCCCAGAACTGGACATAGTACTCAATGTGCAGCTTCACCAGTGTCTAGTACAGGGGGGGTGATCACTCCCCTTGTCAAATTCTTTGTGTTTGTATTATACCGGTTTGTATTCACAGAATCACTAAATATGCTGAGTTGGAAGGGATCCACGAGGATCATTGAGTCTAACTCAGCCCTGCACAGGACCATCCCCAAGAGTCACTCCATGTCCCTGAGTGTATTGTCCAAAAGCTTCTTGAACTCTGGCAGGCTTGGGGCTGTGACCACTTCTCTGGGAAGCTGAAAGTGCCCAACCACCCTCTAGGTGAAGAACCTTTTTCTAATATCCAACTTAAACCTCCTCTGACACAACTTCAAGCCATTCCTTTGGGTCCTGTCTCTGGTCACCAGACAGAAGAGATCAGTGCCTGCCCCTCCCCTTGTCTCAAAAGGAACTTCTAGACTGCAATGAGATCTCCCCTCAGTCTTCTCTTCTCCAGGCTGAACAGACCAAGTGACCTCAGCCACTCCTCATACAACTTCCCCTAAAGGTCCTTCACCTCTTCATTGTCCTCCTTTGGACACTCTCTCTATTAAGCTCTTGCTTAACATCTTATATTGTGATGCCCAAATCTGCACACAATATTCAAGGTGAAGCTGCACCAGTGCAGAGCAGAGCAGGACAATTCCCTCCCTCGACCAGCTGGCGATGCTTTGCTTGATGCGCCCTAGGACACAGTTGGCCCTCCTGGCTGTCAGGGCACTGCTGACTCAAATTTAACTTGCCATTGACCAGGACCCCCAGTTCCCTTTCCAAGGCACTGCTGTTCCCAAAGTATATTTCTTAAATTCAATGCCTCCTAAATCTATAGCCATGAGAGATAGAGCTTTAAATTTCATTTTGTTTAGGGACATTCTTAGAAACACTCTCTTTTAGTACTGACCTGCAGTGGTAAGATCTCCAGTAGCCATGGTGGTATATCTACCAGTTTGTATTTATCCCAGTAATTCTTTAAACATTGTAGAAACTTTCTGGAATACTCTTAACACTTGGGAGCAGACATGAACACTGAAGATAATGTGGGGAGAAGAAAAATTGTCAGTCAGGAGAGAATGATGCTTCTTTATTGCATGATTGATATAATGAATTTTCATACTAGTGAAAATTCTTGCCCTCTTAAAACACCTTAGTGAATGTCCCTGCCAGTAGAAAGGTCAGGTTATAAGATGTGACTAATACTATTGTCAAAGATCTCATATATTTCAATGCCATTTTTATTGTGCCTTTGTTTGGTACATATTGGGAGAAAGCAACATTATTTTTCATCCTTTTTAAAGAGTAGATAATGGATAGCACACATTTAGAGGCACAATACTTTCATTAAAAGCATTCTGTGCTAGATGGATCTTTTTTTTTTTTTTTTTGGTAACAAGTTGCTTAGGGACACCATGATACTGACAAAGAAAGATTTACCAAACAAGGTAATGTACAGATACCTCTGGGTAAGTCAAGTACTTCTTCCCTATTCATTCTGCTCCTGAGACATTATATGTATTGTTTACTGTCTTGACAGACATCTTATCTAAAAGTACCCTGAAGACATTACATCAGGAAATATCAGGTCATGTGGATAGCCCCTTCAGTGTGCTAACTGAAGGGGGTTGCTTCATAATGGTGATGTCACCATGATTGATATAAAGACATCTTCTATATGAAGGCAAGTATTTGGAGGATGCCTACAGGTATCTCTTGCAGATAAATCACAATCTTATTTCAAGCCAATTTTTTTAAGAAGAACAGGAGTAGAGAACAATCCTCTGTAGTATCCAAGTAACTTTTGTTATCTATTCTTTTTTGTTCTATTTCAGGAGGAAGGAAAGGTAGATGGAAAGGGTGCTAAACTGAAAAAAATCCCCTCTCCCGCTTCCATTGTACCAGAAATTCTCTATTCAGATACGTGTTTCTCATGTGCAACATGTTGCTCTTCACTATTTATTCTGCCGCTATCTATTACCTAAAGCAATGCATGTGAAGAGTAGGAAGGGTAGAAAGTATTATAACATTTTGTAATAATGGTGCTTGCAAATACTGTAATTATCTATTATAATCCACTTGAATTCTTACTGCTGTACAACAATTCCTTGAATTGTTGATATAGTAGAACAGTAATTAACAACAATGCAATCCCAGACTTTTTAAAAATAATTGTTTCTACTCAGGATTCAACAGTTAGTTCAGTGGGGTGGACTCAGGTACTTATTGACTTAATTTCACCAATTACTTTTTTGCCTTCTTTTGATGGCACCAGATATCCAAACACTTTTCTCTGAAAGGCATGGAGGTGTAGCAAAATAATTGCAGTTCATACGTAGGATTGTCTTTTTACTTTGGAAGTAATACTATTCTTATATTTTGACAGATGAATGGGTTGTTCTGCCCTTGTTGTTATTACGACAACTAAGTGGTCCTAACTATATGCTACTACAAACTGTTGTTTCTCTAAAACCCAATATAGTCTGTTACCCAGTAGTAATAACAATAAACATAGGTTTCCTTTCCTACTTACAAAAGTGAAAATTCCATTTTACTCATTTGTTGTCTCAGCAAATATTTCAGCTTGCATATATAACTGGTTTAAGAATTATAGAAGTGGCCAATACATGCAAGTAATACAGAAGACTGGGTTTCTCATGGAAACTAAACAAGAGTAATCATCTTTTATGCATTTTTTCAAACTAGGAACCCGGCTGTCCATGAACCCAATCTTGGTCTGTTGAGATGAACTTGCCTAATTTCAGCCTAATCTATTTCAGGTTCATAGACCTTTTGGAAGTCAGATTAGAGAAAAAGAACTGCAGTATGCGAGAGTTCATGGGTTGGGGTGGGGGGGTAGTGTAGAAAGGAAACAGTGGGGAAAGCTTATAATTCAGACACAACACTTCTGGCAGATAGTATTTGTGCCCAGAAAAAACATTGAGCACAGTAGGGAGACAGAGCTCAAGATCACATCCCACAGTGCTTACCCGTGCTTACCTCACTGAGGAGCAGAACCCAAGGAAACAAAACCAGAGTACATTGTAAATTTGGCAGCAGGGGTTTTCAAGCATATGGTAAAAGATGTCAGGTTTGAAAAAGGAAAGGGACTGTACCCATAGCCAAAGAAGACCATGAAGGGTAATTTCAGATATTTCCTTTGACTTTCTTATAATGAGTTCTGGGTCTACATGTGGGCTGTCCAGATAAATTGTGAGTCAGTTCTGGAATGAAGCCACAACATCAACATGGATCATTTCAACACGGAAAATTTCTGAATACATTTAAACTCTTCTGTAATGAATCTTAATGATGGCTGAATTGAGGTGTTAATGAGTGTGAAATGGAGCCTGAGGTAACAGAAACTCCCTTGCTAATGTGCTGAAGTAGAAGTTACTACAGAAGTGGAAGTGGCTCTTAGTTATGCAATGCCAGCCTTGAGATGAGAACTAGTATTTGTCTTTTCATTCATTCTAAAACTTGCTGTGAAACACTGTATACTTTGGGTCCACTTTTTTAGATCACTTTTTCTGAAAGTGGTCAGGCAAATCAAGATATATTACAGATGCTACAAGTAAAAAATAAATTTATTCGTTTTACTCCATGAAATTTGGAACATTACTATGAATATGAATATTCAAATTAGATATTGCACGATATGATGTGCTGTGGATTACTGAAAAAAAAAATAAAAGAAGAAACGTCTGAAAAAGAATCCTTTTTGTATATTTGCTTTTATCTAAATCTAATTTGTTCAAAAGAAAAACAGATTCCATAAAATAAGGCTGAAAACAGAAATGTAAAATCTGCATTCCTCATTAAGATAAAAAAGATTTTCCTCTCAAAAATGTGGAAGCCAGACCATCATAGTCATTTATCTTCTGTTGAAAGCAACAGTTTATCAGCTTTGCCCTCTCTTGCTTTTCTTCATTCTGTGCAACCAGTTCCTAAGGTTTTGACTTCCCTAAGGTTTTTACCAGCCAGTGGAAAAAAACCCAAAACTTTTGTTCTCCTATTTATCTTTAGGCAAGCATTTTTCCATTCAATTTTACTCAGTTCTTATCCTGCACTGTTCATTTCTGGTCATTTTATTTTGCTGTTATAACACAGAGCACTGAAAAATCTCAACAGTTCATACCAAATGAGTTTGTGTAGGCAGCTCTGTGGCTTTCATCAGAGTGACTGTCCTTCAACCCTCTTCAGTTACATTTAGTTTGAACAAACTTACACTGTCAAAACAAAGCAGATGCTGAAATGAAATGTTTTGACATTATTATTTCACAAAATTTCAATGAAAAATAAATACAGAATAATAGAAATACTGATTGGCTTCAGCCTATTTAGATATCCTTGATTAGAGCTGGATTCAAATTACTAAGATTTGCAAAGGGCATCAATATTTGATTTTTGGAAGCTTTAGTTCTGCAAAGTGTAGATTCTAAGGAAAAAAAATCTAATACTGTGGAATGTGAATCACTTAAAAAATAGAAATCTTCAGAGAGGGAATACCAGAGAGACAAAAAAGTATAAAGTTGTCCCAAACATATTGTATCTGCATATTTTAGCCCAGATTAAAGTTTCTGCTTACATCTCAAAGGACCAATTACAGTTTTTTGCTACACCTCAAAAAGATTAAACTACTGTTGAGTGGCAGATGCTGTTACTGAAATTAGCTTTCTCAGGTAAGACAGTGGATTGATGGAATTTAATTATTAGTGAATGATAAAAATGGAATGCTTAGCAATGTCTCTGGAAAGGTATGCTCCAAGATCTAAGGAAGAAAAAGATTCTGCCTAGAATTTATTTGAAACTGTGCTCTTCTATGTCTTTCAAACAGTGTTTTGGGGGATTATTTCCACTGAAAACCAGAATGTTATCTTTTGAATTATATGGAATTATTGTCAGTTTTATTGGAGTTGTTAAATATAGATACACACCAGACATTTTTCTTCCATACACAGTGATAATTAATCAGCTAATCATTGGCTGCCATTGAATCACTTTCACAACATTATCCTCCTTCAACATACCTTTATCTAGAAACTTTGGGAACTTTGGAAATCTGCAATGCAACATTTGGTCTGTTGAACTTGATAAATGCCCCTCCTCTCAAAGTTACTGCTAACTTAGTCTGCAAATTCATCCTTACTGCTAAAGGAGTCTGCAAATCCATCCATGGTGATCTGCTTAAAGACAGTCATAATGGTCAGAAAAATGATGGGTAATTGAAGAAGAGGGTACAGGAATACAAACAGTACAGATATAAACATGTAAAAAAATACTGTCAGTCCAAAAATAATCTTTCCTTCTAATATTGTTACCCTTAGTGAATGAAACATTTCAGCTATATAATATATGAAAATGTTTTTCTCTACATTGTGTTTTAAGACAAAAAGATACTACTCTAGAAGTATTTTTGTTAATTTCCTGTCAGTAATTTAAAAAAAAAAATAAAAATAAAGATAAAAATGTTTCTGAAAAGAAAAAAAAAGTCTTAGATACAAATCCAGTGGCAAATCAGTGCCAGAATTTAGTGACAATAGAAAATTTTGTCCATCATTCTCACCACTGTAATATGTGGGCACAGACACATCAGTCAGAACTGGCAATCAGACATATGTAAGCAAAGAATGACTTTTCACTTCATAAACAGGTTTTATTTTCCTGCTTCTGAGACTATTCCTTCTGTCTTTTAAGTGAATATATATGTGGTTCTTTTTTTTTTTTTACTTTGCTATAGAAATTTGTGGGTTGTTCCTCTGTTCATACATTGTATCTAAGTCTCTTCCATTACTTTTTGCTATATCACAAGGTTCTTGTCTCAGCTTCTCTGTTATTCAATACTGGCACTATGTATTGTGCCATTCAGAGAGATCATTCAGTTTTTTTATGACTTTTATGCATATGATAAATCACCTCATATGGCAGTTTTTCCCAGTTCAGAGCAGTGCCCTCTTCCATCTCTGCCTGGTTTATTGATATCTATCACTGGGTGAAGAGCTGGCAGAATGTCAGTCTGGCTCAAATTGAAATAGTACAAATAAATAGTTCAAGATGTGAACTTAAAATGGAAAATATGTTTTTTCATCTCATCTTCTGTTAAATAACTGAAGAAATATTTAGATCTTTCGAGGAACACACATACTGGACTCTGTGAGTTCATTTTGCTACTATTTTGGAGAAACATTTTAAAGATGATAAACTTCAGAGCTCCCACAAGATGGTTTTTAGCAATGGCATTTTAAATATTTAGATAGAAAGGATTTAAACATGTTGGATAAAACAGGTTTCTCACTGGTGTGAGAAGGTGATCATTTTCACTAAGTGGAGAGACAAAAAAATTACAAGATTTTTTTTAAAGTAAAACATTTTAAAACTAGTTTCAGAAGGACTGATGGTCATTTCTGCGGTGACTGGAGGAACGGTGAGCCATAAAACATTTGTGTAACTTTGCTGCATGTGAAATTATTGGTACTTGTTTGCCTCATTGCTATCACCACAAAATTTCTACAGAATATGAAAATATCATATACTTTCAACCCTCTAGAAGTTTAAAAGATACATCATGCCCACATGGCTGGGCATGGTAATTTCCAGCCTGCCCTCCTATCCAGCCACCGAAACCCCCTTCCCTCTGCAGGCACCAGTGAGAAATCAAATGTCAGAAAACCAAGTGGTTCCAGCTTTAGTGAAGAAGTATAAGTGATTAAGTAGATCTGCTTGGGAGCCAAAAACAAAGACTAAAATGTTACTGTTATTTTTAAGCAGTGACAGCAATGAGTCCCCACTTGTATTAAACACAAAACAGTGATGTCTTCTCACAAAGGTTAAAATATTTGCTAGTTGCTGTTGCAGTGTCCACTGTATTAGCATGCTTGCAGTCAGGAGGTGAATAGTTAGCTGGTATGTCAGAGACAAGTCAGAAATACTGTCAGAGGCCAGATTCATATTTCATTGAGTTGTTTGATTGATGGGTTGAACAAACCATGTTTTCTGTGGTGGGGAAGCAGTGGGGTGGGGAAAGGGCTAGGGCTAGGGCTAGGGCTAGGGCTGCAGCCAACATGGCTGTGCCCCCACAGAGCACATGGCAGGGAAAACCATGTGGCTGGGCTCTCAGTAAGGTCCACCTGGTTGCCTGCCTGCATCACAACCCCCAGAGCCTCTAAGTGGCTGTGGCACCCTTCACTTTGGCTAAGGGTAAGTGGTCCATGAACCAGAGATCCTGCCTAGAGGGGGGGTGACCACAATAGCCAAAGTCTATAAACAGACATGCACGACACCTTCATCTCTCTCGGCTTCTGCCCTCCTGACCTGTCAACATGTGACCTCCAGAGTGGTAAATATGTCTCTCTCCTCTCTTTCTGTCTTTATTCTTTCTTCTCTTAATCTTTCTTCCTTTATTCCTGTGGGCAACTTAAACACCTATTTTTCTGTATTTCTTTAAAGTTGTATGGAGTTTGGGTTAGTGTTTGTATAGTAACTTGCTATGAAGTGCAATGCTTTTATGCATTCTTTGTACTAAGTGTTGTAGTGAAATGCTTTTCCTTGGTTTGTACATTATTTCTGTTAAACCCTTTTTTGCCAAAATGCCTATTTTCTCATCAAATGAAAAGAAATCTTTTAGAGAAAGAGTGTGTGGATCTTTCTCCAGACGTGACCTCAAAGTATTGAAGAATCAAAGACTTTGCAAGGGTTTGCGTGAGTGAAATCTCTTGAAATCTAAAATGAAAGCGTACAGCTAGTAAGAGTTGGAGCTTCTGGATCAAGGTGTAACAAAGACCACAAACCAAAAAAAAACCTTGTGCAAAAGCAGTAAGCATGGAAGACAGGTATTTGGTCAGAAGCCAAGTTTTTGAGAAAATAAAAAGTGATACTATGACACAAGTGTTGTGGTTCACAGGTTTACTATAACCTGAAGGCTTACTATAACCATGTGCATACCATGGTTAATGGTCTTCTCAAAGGCTCCAGTTAAACTGGGATGCACATCCTTACCCAAATGATGCATTTCAACTATGGTCAGAGCAGTCTACTCCTCCTTGTTTGGGACAATAAAGGCCCTAAAATCTGGGTATAAAGTAACATTTTGATCTCAGGAAGCTGTAAGTATCTTCCTGGGAAGCATATGTACGATCCAAGCTGAGCTACCTGGGGAGGAGGTCACCTTTCAGCATAAGACAAGAGAAATAGTAGCTACTCACCTGGGAACAGTGATGGTGATCAGGAAACAAGGCTTGCTTGTGTAAGTCATTAAATCTTATTCCCTCTCAGATTTTGAGGGCATCAGGTTAAGAAAGTAATCAGAAATACTTGACCCACTGTGATTATGTGATTTATAGATACAGTGGGCAATTACTTGGTGCAGCCACAGAGCTTTCACTGTTTTCTTGTCCTATGCTGCCCAACACCATTTCCCTGCTGTTATCAGATTTCTGTTTTGTGCAAATGTGCAGAAGGATAATGGCTGGACAAGGACAGTACAGCAATCTTTGTTTAGTACTATATTTTAACCCATCTTTCTGATTTCAGGAAGCAGAAATGTATCAACAAAACCTTAGCATGGCAGGTTTTCTTGATTAACATGCTTGAGGTTACCTGGCTCTTCTAGGAGTTGTAGTCAAAATTACAGTAGTTTGAACACCAAACCCAGAAGTTTCTATGTTCCAATTTAAACATTTATAGCATTTCAATCATTTCTAACATTATTATTAAACTAATAAATGTTTTAGTAGCTTGAAATATCTCCAGACTTAAAATACAGTGTTAGGTACATATATTACAAACAACAACAACAAAGGAGCTGACAAGTAGTGAGTTAAATAGAATTAATTTCCTCTCAGCTTCCCAGTGAAATCATAAACCAATCAGACTTTTTTCTCATGTTATATGATACCACCAACCCAAAGTCCCTCAGTGAAATTATTTCCTTGTAAATCATTGCAGTCCATCCATTATACTCAAGAAATATGATTTTTTTTTAAGTGGGTAATATAAACTAGAAAAAAATATGTGCTACTTCCAATCTCCTGATATCTGTAGGAACCCCTGGGCTGATCTAAGATTTACAGCTTCTAAATACTAGATTACTTTTAAAAGCTAATTCGTAGTTAGTGTAACGGAATAGGAAAAACTAATCAGGCAAAAAAAAAAAAAGGAGAGAGAACAAAGCAGAGATACATAATAAGAAAGCTTCTCTTTCTCTAGACATAACATGTTTTACCATTAGTTAAAGCTTATTTATATTTATGAATAATCACAAAATAAAAATATGAAAAACATTTGTGTCACAAAAGGTTCGAGTGTAAGTGCTCCTGTTTCTAATCAGAAACATCCAAATTAAGTATTGAAGGAAACATCCTGATCTGTTCAATCTGGTGACTAAACCTCCAGAGATGACTACAAAAATGTGATTTTTCCTTTACGGGTGTACTCAATGGATAGTAAAACACATTCCTATCCCGGTGACTTGAAATAGGAAAATTATTACAATTGGTATTTTGATTTGAATTTTTTCATTTGATGAAATCAGAGAAAATTGGAAAAGAAGATACAGGAAAAAAGGAAGTATGACAGTCAATAGGTTTATTCAGCTATATTTCCTTCAACAAACTTCCAAAAATTTTACTATAAGTAACAGTTATGTCTACACATCCTGGTGGTCAACAGGACTCATGAAACATTCTATGTCACCATGTTAGAACCTCTTTCTGGTTACTTATTTAAGGTTGAAGCATGATGGGGATGTAGTAGAATACAGTTCTTGCTCTCTGAAGAAATTATTGTGAGATTTTTGTCTCCCAACATAGCTAAGAGTCTACAGAATGAAAAGTCTGTCATTCTCATATCCAAGTATAACGTCTGTGAGTTCTTTGATTTGATTGATACATGCAACTGTATTGAGTACAGAGGCAAGGGTTCTTTTACTGATAATGTAAGGTGGTTGCTGCCACATCAGAAAAACTTCCTGATTGTAAACAGTATGTTTTGCTTTGTGCGATGACATATATACAATGTTAGAGAATTTAATATTTTTGCAGACTTGATAAGAATTATTGGAAGGTAAAGGTTCTCTTATCTCCTTTAGATACTTTATTAAATTCATGAGAGATAATATTATTTCCTTGATAACCTGTGTTCATGTTTGTTCCAAAGTTTAATTTCCTAATAATTTGTGAGAACATGAAGAAAACTCTGAACAACAAGAATAATTTCCCTTCCTTCTATTGTCACCTATAGCTTTATCTCACTTGAAGCTACACTTTGACAATTTTGCTGCTGCCCTCTGGAGAGGGCAGCATGCAGGTGTTTTTTCTTCAAGTGGAAAGCTATTAAAATTTTGCCTTAGAAAGAGGTGGTGTTTTTGGAGGTGTTATGTAGTGAGAGATCCATGGGAAAAAAAAAATCTTCAGCTATTGAGCTGGAACACATTGCTATTTCTGAAGAACTGACTCTTCTACCTGGATTAGTGGGAAGGGATTTACTGAAGACCTGCCTGATCCACGTGTGTGAAAGGCACCATAGAAAGTGATTTCCCAAACAGTTAGAGTTCAAAGAGGAAGACTTCTGGTTTGCATGCTCAACATCCTGTTAAAATTTTTTAGGAGTTTGATGTATTTCACTCAGGCTTTTCGGTTTTTCAGAATTTTGGAAATGGAGTTTGTGGTCCTCTCAAGTAAGGATTTAAAGTTTTTTTTTTATCAAGGCCTACAGAAATGCTTCTGGAGTTCTAATACAGAAAAACATTTAAATTTCCAAGTTATCTGTGGACCATCATACTTGTCTAGCTGTGATATCAAGTGGTAAGAGGAAGATTAATTTGGCTTAGTGAAGCCAAAAATTTTTGTATTACAAAAAAACCACTATCAAACATTACTGAAAACACACTGCTTCATTATTGAGTGAGGAATTTGGACATTGTTTTTAAATCCTAATAGAGTTTAAAATACTTTTACTGAGATTTATTTTCCTAGGAGTCTGCCTAGTGAATTTTCATTCTTTTTGATTGTCAAACATCTCAGTACCTCATAAATTATTTGCAAGGTGCCTGGAGGTGCAGTTAAAGAGGGCAAACTTCTGTTATGAATACATGTTTCTTAAAGCTCTACTAATGAATTGGTTTCCCTGTAGGGTACAGGAGATAGTACTTCAGTCTAATGAATGGAAAGCATTAAACTTCAAGCACCTTTTACTAAGAATGACACCACTTTTTACAGAAGAAGAATAAGAAAACTGAGGAAAGGTCTGATCCTGTATTGCTCTACTTGCCTGAGTAACCCCCTCCTTGAAAATGAAACAAAATAGGAACACTTCTAACCTGTAAATGTAAATAGGGGAGGCACTGTTTGTTTTATATTTGGAAGCACTGACACTTCAGTGATGTCTATTGCTCTGATACTGAGGTCCTCTGGCTGTTGATTTCATTTCAGGCCTTGCTGCTGCTGTGGTTGCTGGTAGTTCAAAGAGACAGTACTGAGGGGGAAAAAAAGGTAAAAAAACCACAATAAAGCCATAGGGGAGGGTATGAAAAGGATTTCTTTCAGTTGGTGGGTTGTGCTAATTAAGGATAAATTTTCCATAGCTGAATTGTAGAGGTAAGACTAGCATCTAGTCTCATACTCCCAAATGAAAAGGAGTATCATTGATAAATGCCTGCTGCCATGATATAACATTCATAACATTCTCACACACACAGTTTTCCACTGAGGATTCAGTAACTTTGATATTCATGTCTCTACTGGCTCTTATTCAAGCATTTTTTTTTCTCCGATGAGTGAGTAACTATCCTCTGATTTGGGAATTCTGCTTTATGAATACTTTGAAGAAGTCTGCCCCTTAAAATTCACATGTTTATCAAAGTTAGTCAAGTTCTTAAGTTCTGAACTTAAGAACTTAAAAACTTCAGTTCTTATTTACTACTGTGACACGTGGTAAATAACTGCATTCATACAGACACATATCACGTTTTCATTAAATATTTCCCCTCCCCAAAAAGGAAAAAAAATCCCAAAGCCAGATTTCTGAGTAATTTTTCCCCATCTTTTTCCCAGACAGAAACACTTCAAAGAAATTTGACCATGCTCGAACTACTATCTTTTGTTTCTTTTCTTCCCCCCTTTTGGATTCATCAACGAATAAATCTTAGTTTCCTCTCTTGTTGTTTATCACTTTTTCCGATGAAGCTTAGTTTTCAGTTCTTTCGTCAATGTTTGAATTTCCATTCTAAACTGATAACATCAACCATTCTAATGTCTTTTCTCATAAAACTTTCTGAGAAATAATTGATGCAGAACAGTGTTGCTGCTAGGCAAAACTTTGATACTGGTGCAAAGTAAAATAACTTTACATTTATTGGAGAAAGAGTAGGCATAGGATGTGGTTAAAAAAGTTACTAAGCAAAGTGTGCACACCATCATAGAATATGTTTTGCTGGGTTTTAGAGGAAGAAATCTTGGGAAGAAGATTCAAAGTCAGAAAGAGGTCTTCATGAAAATAGCTAGTAAAAAGTTGAGAAAACAGAAAGCAGAAATGAGCAGTTGTCATGAGGCATGTCAAATTCATTCCTCATTAGTTAGTTAATGAGGCAGTTTATTCTGCATATGTAATGCTATTTCTTTTTCTTGCTTCTGTGTCAAAAAACCTGATTTGTTCTAATAACTTCATGAACCTAACATAAGAATGTGTGATAAGTCATAGTCATGTGCGGTAACTCATTGTCTAGGCAAGAGGGAGTGCTAGAAACTCTCTGCATATAATAGGAACTCCATGATTCTGAATCAGTCCCTGATTATTTCTTTATTCAAATTTGGAGATTACTTGAAGTTCCACCCTGATTTATTAACTGGCTGGAAAAAATGAAAGCTAAAAGGCCTCATGGAGGTTTCGTGTCTTCACAAAGAGAATTAAGCACTGAAAGGATAGCAATTAAGGGGGAAAAGGCATGATGTAAACTCATACTAATGTTTTAGAAAATCTTTGAAGTGTAATATTTAATTACAGGATATTACTGTCATATAGAATGTAGGTAATAGCTCTAATAGCTCTATTGATTTTTTAAATAGACATAATAATGTGAAGGATTCTTGCTCAAGTTTTCAAGGTTGGCAAGGCAAGGTTAAGACGCTAGACATCACTTCAGAATGGCCATTTGCCATCTTTTTCTCTTTTGAGTCATCTCTGTGAGAAAGATGGGCAACAAAGTATAAGGCAATTTAGAGGCAGAAATGCTAAAGAAGCTGAAAGGCACCAGGCAACAGCTTTAAAACAAGCTTCCAAGAGATAACAAACACTCTGGGCACACTCTAGGAGTGGCTTAACAGGAAATATTAGTGGAATGTTTTTGACTGCCTTAAAATAATTAAGGATCTACTGTTATTTTATGAACTCAATAAAACTCTGGATCATCAGATACTCAAAAAATATTTATAGCTCTTCTTGTGTGGACAGTTTCCTACCCCAGTCAAAAAAAAAAATCTCCTTTCTCTACAGACATCCAGAGAATTTTGTGACTAACAGGCAAGATTTGATTTCCCCTGCAGCTACTGCTCACACTGGATATACCTCCAGTCTGAATATTGTATGATGCAGAGATAACTGAACTAGCCAAGCAAACACTATGAAGCAATTTGTGACTCAGCACCGGACATAATTTGCCTTTCTAGATCGACTTTAGACTTGAGGCAAACTCAAGGACCTTTCTTTTCACTAACAAGTTAGTGAATTTAAACTGTGATGGCAACATCTGCATGTATGTGACTGGATTTACCATTTCAGATTTTGACTAGTTTAAGAATTTGTGTAATACTCTGTTTCAGTGATACTTTCTGTGTGTGATCTATCGCTACAAGAAACAGCAAATCAATTTTAAGGATAACTTGTTTTCAGGCATCTGAGGAGAAGTGAGATTCCATTAACTCCATCAATCACCTCCTGAATCGCTTTCCCCTTAGGAATGGTGAAATAACTTGGTGTCCTGATAGATGCTTAGGGCCAACACAGAAATAAACAGAAGGAAAACCCAGAACAAAACATTTCTGTGTTCATTATTATTAGAGGAAAAAAATACTCATTAGCTTTCTGATCCAGACCTAAATTTAGAGAGTATAGTATCTATACATGCATCTCTATATATTTTTCCATCTTTTGAAGAAAATAAAGCTGGGGAACACATTTTTTTCTTGTGTTTCTTTGAGATCAGAGGTAATCTGGTAGATATATCATGTCAGTTAGAATTAATATACCAGGATTTTTCAGTATCTGTCCTGTGCCCTTTCTGTTAACTAATTCTTGAGCATGGTACAGCACAAAGCCTATGCATGCTCATGTCCTACTTAAATCTTTGAAGTTATATGTACCATAAATTTCTAATTAAAACTGCTGATTTCTAAGTAAAAATAGAGGGGGTAGTTGAGTGCATAACAATTTAAGATGCTATCTTTACCCCAGAAAAGTATATAATAAGGCCTCAGCATCCAAGCAAAGCCTATTTTTCCTCTCCATTATTTTTCTCTGGTAGGCAGAGGCTATTCATAACCTCTTCACAATCTATTTCATTACAGGTGGCTGTCATTGCATGGAGAGAGGAGCAATGCAAAAACAAGAATGATTCAGATGTCTGGAAAACACAGTCTATTATTAATGAAAAAGATGTTTTTACTTCTGCATTTCCATGTTGTTTTAAAATTACCTCACAGTAGTGGAAAAAATGTTACCTAGAGTCCCTTGACTGAAGACAAGAAACGATGAAAGTGAGTAAAAGAAAAGGAACATTTCTTCATCATTTTCTTTATCAGATAGTATCTTACATAGAAAGAAATTACCCAAGAAAGAAATTGTATCAATAAAAATAAATATTTCTAATAAGCAAAGTTTGTAGTAATTGTCTCAGAGGACTGGAGAGATCATGCTGCCAAGATTTCTTCCACTGAATTTCATGGTTTTAATTTCTGAGTTATATATTCTCTTGCATGTCTTTCTTGAGTTTTACGGATCAACCAAGATTAAATTTAGTATATTTGGGATTTTTAAATGTTTATTTACAGTAATTGCAAGCAATTGTTAATACCAGTAGTATAAATAAGATGATACTCTGTTGCTACACTGATAAAACAACCACTAAAGCTTATCTTTTAAAAGATAGTGTAAAAGTTTCATGCTATCACTTCATAAACAGGTGAACTCCATATCTTTTACCAGGGTGACTTTCAACTTTTTTTTAATCAGAGAAGTAGAGGAGAATGTAAAGTTAAAACGTGGGAATGGTTAATGACTCATCAATTACTATGGAACCTAAGCTTTTATGAATTATATAATTTGACTTACATTCCCTGTAAAACATGTAATAATTGATAAATCAAGCTGTCTATGTGAGGTTAATACCCTTCACCAGAGATTTGCTGGAGACACAAATGAGGAACTGGTTAGGAAGACAAAAATTTCTTTTAAAATAACCAATTACCTATTTTAATATGTTTGTTTTCATGCTTATCTCAGCTTTCTTATGGACTCCCTAGTTATTTCTTTCCCTCTTCAACTATAGTATTACTTGTTCTGCCCTCAACACAGTCTCATAACAAAGTGTTTATGCTTCAGCATTTTTTCTTTTCATATGTGTTGCCTCCTAGCTTTTCTTTATTCCTATTTCTTTGCTCTGACATTCAGTACAATACCTCTTTTACCACATATGATACTCCCCCTGATAAAACTACTACTGCTTTGCATATGTAAAGAGAGGGGATAGCAGCAATTGGGAAGGAAAGTTACAAAAAAAAAAAAAAATCAGGAGCCATAATTCAGCTTATAAAACTGAACAAACAACATGATTACATGATTAAGACAAAATATTATTAAAATGGAAAACCCTACTGTACAGGTATGAAGATACTGAAATATGAGTTTTTAATTCTACAGTGGTTGGGATTGTTGAAGAGGCAAGTTTTAAACAACCACATAAGATGCCTGTGAACCAATAAATTGCAGATACTGTAAAACACAAGCCTGCAGGGTAAGGAAATTACAGTAAACTACTGAGTTAATGTCTATGAGTGTAATGACAAGTGGACAAAAATACTGTAAAAACTTTTGTCACTGAAATTATTTCATTCCAGTTTCGTGGTAAACCATAATTCTCCATTTTCAGGTCTTTATCTTCTTTCGCCTATGTCTTCCTTTTCTCTTTTCTCCCTCTGATCCTTTTTTTCCAAAAATCATCTATTTATTTTTTTGCCTGGTTCTTGAGTTCTTTATATGCAACCAAAATGTATCTTTTCATTAGAATCCCTCCTTCTGAAGCAGCCCTTCCTGTTCATGTTTAATAATGACTACAACTCTTCCTTCTGAGCCATTCGCCCTCAACTTTGCCTGAACTTGGTCTTTAAGTCACTTAAGGACAATGACCATATCTCAGAAGTGTTACCAGTCACATGAACGGAGTCAGCACCAAGTGGATCCTGGACTTTATCTGCTGTTTGTTGGCTAGATTAGCTGACCAGCTTTGTAGGGTTTGCAGAGCATATAGGAACCTCACTTCAAAGGGATGGAGATGAGTGAGGAAAATACAGTAAACAATATCTATCTCTAATGGCAGAGCTTCTGGGAATGCTAACCAGGAAGCTGATATGCAGGGAAATATGTTGATATTCAGTGTAAAGCTTGTATGAGAGGTGAAAGAAAAGGTATTTTGCCAATAGTATGAATCAGAGAAAGGTTCTCCTGAAGGATTGAAAGAGCAGTAAAATGGTACCTACCAGGGGAATGTGGAGCATTTAGGTAGACAGTAGTGGGATGCAGATATGAACAATAATGATATTTGTAGAATTGGCATAGCAGCTATCCAAGTAAATGCATCTTTCCACAGAATGAGTTTAACATGTCTAAACCCTCACTGGGTCCTACGTCTGTGTCAGTAGAACTGTACAAAGCGTAGGTCAGACGTTGGCTTTGCATGTGAATAATAGCTAATTAACTCTTTTATAATAGAGGAGAAGAATGAGATGGCATGTGTCATGGCTTAACTAAGGCTTTGTCACAGTCACAATGATATCCTCATTAGCAATCTAGGGAAACATGGTAACTGTCGAGAGAGTGTAAAGCAGATTGGATGCCAACACATAGACATTGATTAACTTCCAGGGGGTCACTGTCAAAGTGAAAAATTGTATTGAATAACACTTGATCCTTTCCTTTGACAAAAATATGGTGCAGAAGGCATGCAGAGTGTTTAGACACCTAGATGCAGCTGTGGTGACAATGAAAAACGCAGCAAGGGCAAAATAGCATAAGGTGACTATCATAATATTCCCTCTGTTGATTTATGTTTGTTCTTCATCACAACAAAAGCTGACAGAGACATCTAGCTATTTGTTCACCAGCTGAAGGAAAACAATAAATAAAAAATAAATGGAAGTATCAATAAATAATTATTAAATCACATAAAATAAAGTAACAAATCATACTTTTTTTTTTTTTTTAATTCTACAGTGTTTAGTGGAAATTTAAAATTAGACTGAAGGCTTGGAATTTTTTTCCCCTGATGTAAATACTGAAAGAGTTTGCAGCTTTTTTTTTAAAATGAGTTTTGAAACATGCACAAAACATGGTGAAATTCTCTGATAGGTCTTGTACTTCCCACAGTTTAATAGGTTTTGTATGGTCATCCCAAAATGTAGTTAGAGACAGTTTCCAAATGTTCAGTTTTGTTTTGCAAGATGTATGAAAACTTTTTATTGTTTTTTTTATGTTTGGTGTTTTTTAAATGTTTTTTATTATTTTTTATGGGTTTTTTATATTTTTATGTAAAAGCGTGATGGCACTGCCATTTCCAGTCATTAGGAGGGCAGGACATGTAAAAGGAGGTATGACATGAAAATATGATCTGGGTTTCATTCTGTGAGTCAATTATGGAAGTGGTTTTGATGGCTGGATAAGTAAATAATGACTTAAAGTAGAGCTTGATAAGTGAGGAAAGAAAAGACTTTACTAAACAAGATCCGTATAGAGATGATATTTTAGCACCAAGAAATTAATTGTCTAATTGGAATAGTAAAATAATCCATTAAAAAAAAGGTTAAAACATCTTTTCTAATTTTGCAAGCATGACCAAGGTATGAGGAAGTATCACAATGTTATTACTGGAATAGGAGGGTGGGAACAAAGATTTACCTGGATTATAATAGAAAAATGCTGAATTATATAAAGTGGAATAGTTCTAGGGCATTAAACATTTTTTTTCCAATACAATTTAAATACATACTTTCTAATATTCCCAAAATCCATTTTTTTTATCTACTGTTTTTGGCAGAGGTTAGTGAAAAATAAGGATGCCATCACAGAGGGTTTAAGCATAACTTACTACCTTAAATTGAGTTCATAAAATTGGGATAATGCCTCAAAACTTTCAGAAATACCCAAATAACAAGCAACTGAAATCATCTCTTGTTTAATGGAACCTTGTGGAACAAAACACACATAATCTGTGTACAGGTAGAATATTGTAATAAAACTTACAGAATCCAGAAAAGATCTACTGGAAATCCTGGTTTCAGTTAAAAATATCTATGTTTGTCTTTCAAGCAGTATTAAAAAAACCTTTGCATTTTTGTTACACAAAATTAATTAATATGTCTTCATCAGAATTTTGTTTCTGCACTGGAGCATTTTGAAAGAGACATTATTTTTCCACAAGCCATTAGACCAAGCTAAGGTGGATCCTTGTAAAGGTCAAAGAGCTCCTGGTTTTGTCTCTGAGTATATCTTGGTAGGTACTCCTGATCTAGTGATTCTATCAGTTTGTTTACTGCGGAGTAAAAAGTCACAAATCTTTCTTTAGCGAAAAGAGCTGACAGAGAGGAATGGTGAGAAAACAAATATGCTGAAACAGTCAGAAAGAAATGAAAGATTACCTGATGGTCATATGACTTCACAGGCCACTGAAAAGTAAGTGGCATTTTTGTTTGAGATTTTTTTTCTCCTTCAGCAGACAGGTAGGAGTAAATGCCTGGTAAGTGCAGCCAATTCTGCCCAGATTTTGCATTATATATTGTATTACTTCATCAGGTTTCCTGTTTGAACTCCTGAGTTAGAGGTCTGAAATAGCTTCTGTCTCAGAGAGAAAATCCATTAGTATAATACTGGTTTATTAATGTGTGAAAGTGCCATTACTGCCAAGGCCAAAAGTGGCAAAGACACCATCAATTTTGTTTTCCCCCAGCCCTCTTTCCCTCTTCAATTTAAGAAGATAGATGGAGATAGATTCAGTGTATTATAATTGTGTCCTAATGCCTTCACAGTCTCAACTTTCATTCTGAACCCCTGTGCCCTTTCTACAGTCATAAAATCATAGAATCATAGAATGGTTTGGGTTGGAAGCGACATTAAAGATCATCTTGTTTTAACACCCCTGACATGGACAGGGACACCTTTAACTAAATTCGCATTCAACCTGGCCCTCAGCACTTCCAGGGATGGGACATGCACAACAGCTCTGGGCAACCTGTGTCACTGCCTCATCAACCCCTCAATAAAGAATTTTTTCCTAATATCTGATCTAAGCCTACTCTCTTTCAGTTTGAAACCATTTCCCTTGATCTGTCACTACATGCTCTTGACAATCTTCTCCATTACCTGTACAGAAGAGCTTTCTTTCTGACAATCATACTGATCATCTCATCTTCCTCATCTCTTGTGGCAACAGGGTCTACAACATGGCTTTGTATGTAAAAGATTACTTGTTTCATCAGTTGTAATTAGTATCATGTCAAATTTGCTACCTATACTCATTAGAGGGGAAAATATAAACAGGATTATCTGTTCAAATTCTGCAAAATATTCATTAGTTTAGGAACTTATGAGAATAATATAAACTACACATGCCTTTTTTGTTTCTGTTATGTCTTCTAGAGCTCCTGATATTCTGTGCTTGTTATGATTTTCTTACTTGTCCTGAAAAAATAAGTCTTTTTGTGCTTTATTGTGTTGTTTTTTTCAGCTGGTGGCTATCAGCAGGCAGGCTGTGTGTGGATTCAGCAAAGATTTAAAAAAAACTTGAATATAATATTTTTTCATGTTTAGCTTAATATTTTCTGTATTTAGGTTTCATTAGTTGATCTTTATATAGACAGCTAATGTATTTTTAGTGGATGTTTTCGAGTTGTTGCCAAATGGAATTTTTCTCCTGAACGGAGTAACTTTAGAAAGACATGTTTTGAAGGACAAAATCTTTCAAGTGTGTTTTGCAGTGCCTTTGTCTACATTAAAAGAAATCAGTCACCTCACTCTTCAGTTACCTATTCCTATAATCATGGGTTAAAATTTCTCATTGTGGAGACTGAAAATTTTTATGTACTTCTTTACAATTTTGCCATGTCACTTTCCCCTGTCTTTAGCATTTCCTTAATGTTAGATCTTCCTTAAAGATTGAAAACTGTATCTTCTCTTCTTCTCTGTGACAGACACTGCTAAGGAAATCTGTAAATAAGAGTAAGTGGCACTGCTTTGAATTTAAGATATGTTATATTTTTCTAAACCCTCTCGTTTTATTGACAAGAATTACAAAACATTGTGGAACTGCCTTTAAAAAAAAAATTGCTTCCATCTAATTATATAGTTTACATATAGGAACCTTTCAGCAATGAAGTTACTAGATCCATAAACTCAGTAACCTCCCCAAGGGTCAGTATTACTGCCAGTCCTGTTTAATATTTATCAATGATCTGGACGAGGGGATCGAGTGCACCCTCAGTAAGTTAGGAGATGATGCCAAGCTGGGTGGGAAGGTTGATCTGTGGGATGGTCTGAAGGCTCTGCAGAGGGACCTGGACAGGCTGAATCAATGGACTGAGGCCAGTGTTATGAGGTTCAATAGGTGAAGTGCTGGGTCCTACACTTAGGTCACAACAGCTCCATGCAAAACTACAGGTTTGGAGTGGAGTGGCTGGAAAGCTGATCAGAGGAAAAGGACCTGGGTATGCTGGTCAACAGCTGGATTAACATGAGCCAGAACGTGTACCCCGATGACCAAGAAGGCCAATGGCATCCTAGATTATATCAGAAATAGTGTGGCAAATAGGACTACTGCAATGATTCTGCTGCAATTGTCACTGATGAGGCCGCACCTCGAATCCTGTGTTCAATTTTGGGCTCCTCACAAAAGAAAGATATTGAAACAGTCTTCTTTCACCACAAATTCTTAGAAATGTTTTGAGGGTGTATGTCTTAGCATTAACATTCAAGATATTAATACACAGTAAGAGTACAAAATACGATGTGCTACCTCTGAGAACAAGTCTTAGGACTGTCGAATGGGAAGCTAAATTCAATGCCACTTGGAGGTGCCACTAGAAGTTTTGACAGCTCTTACAAACTAGTCTTCCATAGACATTAGCATATGTTAGTGTGAAATTGCAGAATAAGACAACCATTTTTAGCATGATTCATGTGGCAGTAGGAGCACAGATATAGATTAACTTTAATGATGCTTTTAAAAATATTACAAAGCACTTACATGGCTTTTTACATGTGCATTAGGAAATTAGATTTATTTGGTCTGCCAAGTAGATAGGTGCCAAATATAGCGAAGAGTAGGTGTATAATACGTACGAAAAGTAGTACTTTTCCCTTCGGATTCCATTTTCCAAATATCTTGAAAACTAGTAAACAAAAATCCCTTAGATCATAATTTAAGTAATAACATGTATTTTATTTGAAAGAAGGCTTGAAATTTTTATGGAAGTTGAGATCAGACTAGTCACAGAGTAACAATGCAGACTAGTTACAGAGTAACAATGGAGTTCTCCGTTTTATTTGCTCCTCAGACCATTAGAGTTAAACCATCTAATGTTTCCAAGGATAGTAGTGGTTAACTGATTAAATGCACTGCAATAACTAGCCACAATTAAGCCAGCTAGCAGTTCTCTTGAAAAGTGCATAAAAATTAAATAGTCTTAGAAATCCCTACAAGTTTTGAGATCATTTTGTAAATCCTGAAATCTCCAGTAGTTTGATGGGTCTGGCAGCAGTGATGTAATGGAGGGAAAAGGTACATACATTTTACTTTTTTCTTTATCTTCTCTGAGAGCAATGTGAAGACAAATCTGAAACGGAAACACTTAGATAAATGCATCACTTCCATTGCAAATATATGTCAGTTCTACTTCATTGTGGTCCCAAATGACCTCAAGACCTTGCTGTGCTCAGTGTACATACACAAGAGGGAAAGTAAGAAGTAGCCCTGTCCCCAAATAACTGACATTTTACACATAGGTCTGCACAGCTGTTTGCAAACAAACACCAGTTTAAGTACTGTTCTAACAACAAGAGGCTCCATTGAACCAGAAGCTCCAGTGACGTGCTGGCTTCTTGTTGTACCTGCTGAAATAATAATACTCACTGGCATCCCACCTGAGGACTGTTCTGCATTTTACCCTAAGAAATAGATGAGAGACAACACTCCTCAAGCAAAAGCTGTCCTGTATTCTGTAAGAGCAATAACTCCTGTTAGGTTGATGCTAGAGTGGAACACCTCTTCTATGAGGAAAGGCTGAGAGACATGGGGTTCAGCCTGGAGGAGAGAAGGCTCTGGGAAGACCTTATTGTGGCCTTTCGATAGGATAAGATGGGGACAGAGTTCTAGCAGGGCCTGTTGCGATAAGACAAGGATTAATGGTTTTAAAGAAGGTAGATTTAGATTTATTTTTTTTTTATTTTTTTTTTTTACAATTATGTTCATAAGACATTGGAACAGGTTGTTCAGTCAGGCTGTGGATGCCTCATGCCTGAAAGTATTTAAGGTCAGGTTGGATGGCCTCTAAGAAACCTGATCTAGTTGAACGTGGCCCTGTTCATTGCAAGGGGATTGGACTACATGACCTTTAAAACTCCCTTTTAACCCAAACTAGTCTATAATTCTATGACCTATGATTCTATGACTTTTGATTTTCTATTTGTTATAGAATCAACCTTTTGCAAGTAGCTCATCAGATGGATTTTTTCATCTGGAAATGAATCCTTCATTGGCTTGTTTATATTTGTTTTAATAAATTTTTCTATTTCCAGAGAAGTGAGACAATATAGCATCTAGTATTTTGCAATACCACCTACTAAAACCCCACTTTTTTGAAAGTTTTATTTGTGTAATATATATAAAGGGCAAAACCAGAATGAATCATTAATGAGATTATAACTCATTAGGTGTATAAAGATCAATCATTTAGTACAAGATGCAGTATTTTTCCTAAATTTTTACAGATGATAACGTATATTAAAAAAAAAAAATCTTTATACATACAACAAAATCACATGTCACCTTGCTAAAGGTTTTATTTCTAGGTTTATAGTCTGAAGAGTATTTTTAAGGAAATTGGTCTGTAGATAAGATTTAATTTTCAGTTTCTTCTAGTCTGTTAATCAACACAAGCATTAAAATAGCTCTTATAATAATTATGAATTAAGATATATATCAAATAATGTTTGTTTCTTAATTTAAATATTTTTCAAAACCAACACAGAATAAAACTTGCTTCCGAATAAATGATGTAACAACAGTTCCATATTAGTAACTTTTATAAGGCAAATAGTTTGTAAACTTACACTCCAGTATTCATGCCAGAATTGTAAGAGACAAGATGAAACATGATTTGAACACTACTGATCAGGAAAAAAATACACCCTAGGAGTGGATTATTTTCAAGTTACACAATGCAATTGAAAATCTATGGGACAAGAGCAAGGTTCACTTATTTCTTTTACTGTGGTAGCACTTACTTCAGAAAAATGAACATAAAATGTGATTTGTTAAATCTGCCCTGTTAGGATAGCATACCTGCTGTCACCAATTTGTAACCTGCTGTCACCAATTTGTTATCTATTTCTCCTAAGTTTAGGATACACTGCTAGAACATGAAATATTTTCTTTTTTTCCAAAGCAAATATTTTCAATTCAATAGAAGTTTTTATACTTCAGTTCAAGCATTGGATAAATTGAAAGTAAAAATCCACCAAAGATAAATTAAAAAAATAATGTTTGTTTGTATTCTCAGCTTCATCTCATCCCTTCGCACTTTTTTTTTTTTTTCCCTTTGCCATTATCTTATGTCTTGCAGGGTTTTTTTAAACAAGTATCTCCTCTGAGAACTACACCAGGGAATCCTTTATAATATATGCACAAAAAATCCTAACCAGCTGCTGAAAACCTCTCCACTTCATGCTGTCATTTCAGTCTCATGACTGAAAACTCAGTTACATAAACATGTGAAAACCCCAAAAAACTTCAGGGACTCAGTCTGATGGACCAGAATGGGATTACAGTCAAGAAGAATTCCTTGTACAATGTCTTGAAATAAAATTCTTTATTTATTTCAGTACTTGTCAGGCAGATACTTAAATGGGCAATGTTTACTACAACGGTAAACACAATCTTCATGTTATACATCAGGGGAGAAAAAAAGGAAAAGGTTTTGTGCGGGAGAGGAGGTCTAACAGTATTAGAAGAGGTTAGATGTGCTTAACCCTGCCCTTATCCAGCACAAGCTGGTGTGGATCATGTCACCTATAGTGTCACAGGAGTCTAATTAAAATGTTTTCCCAGTTACAAAGTTTCTCTGAGCCTGCCTTTGCCACTTACATTTTTCTGAACTATGCATGTTTCACAATATTTTCTCTGGTCTTTTTATTTAAAGTCTTGGGACTTTGTTCCTTGATTTGCTACTTTTGTTTTATTGAGGTCTGGGTTTAGGTTTTTTGGGTGCTTTGTGTTGGGGTTTTCCCCGTAATATGGTACCAATTACAAAACAAAAGGCAGATGTAACAACAGGTTTGTGAAAAACCGTAGCTTTGAGAAAAGGCTATAAGTCAATTTATTTAAAATATATTTATATAAATTGCTTAGCTTTACTAATTTTGCTTTGAAAGTACTTTTCATAGCTCATTTTCATGCTCACGGCAATACAATTCATTAGGAAAAAATAACAGCTCAAGAAAGAAATAAAAAATTTATATCCTCCTCTTGAATTTCAAATGGATAGGAATTAAACCCACAAATTCTCTCTTAGGTTATGACAGGTAGTATAGCGATTTCATAGGTACAGTTTATAGCATGAGGAACTTCATTAGATGATATAGTTGCTTCAGTGGGAAGCCTGCCACATACACAAGCTTGTAAAATCAGGAAAAGCTGCTAGAAGTTCTTGTTTCTAACATGCCATAGCAATGACACATCACATCAGCCACTCTGGGAAAGATTTTTACCTTTTACAAATTTATTTTGTTACTGCCAGATTATAAAAATAAAAATGCCTCTGTTCTCTATGTGCTGAATTTAACTCCTAAAGTACAGTTTATTTAAATGACATCCCAGTAGGGTAATGCCTTTACTCGCCTAGGGAGAACAAGTGGAAGTGTATGAGGCTTGCTGACCTGCTGACTTTCCAAATCAAGGCATACGATAAGGAAGACTTCTTTAGTTGGTATGCTGGTTATTTTTATTGTGGATAACCGTTTGTCAGATACCCGTGGTGACAGAATAGGAGAAAGGACCTCTGAAGCTGGCATGCAGCAAAAGAGAAGCGTGAGCTGGAACAGAAACTGTTGGCAATAGCAGCTGAAGATACGGAGCACCTGAAACATATAGACTATAGAATAAAGGACAAGATTTATGTATTTCTTTCTGCCACTATATTGTCTGTTGTTGATATTCTCATACAGCATAGGCTTTAAGCTCAGACTACAGGAGAATATCAGCAGTAGATAATAAAAAGCATTTCATACTTTATCAACCTTGCACTCACTTCATGCTTTGCTATCAGTTACACTATTTCATCAGCATATCTGTCACCATTCCATCCATTCAAAAAGCTATTCCTGCCTTAAAACTGACAAAGTCAGATTAGATTCTCCTGCAACTGAATCAATTCTCTCTGGTTAAATGGCCAGTAGGACATGACTCTCTCACACACACACTTATTTCAGCAAGTTATACTAGCATAATGCTACAAAAATATATACACTTTACCTATTCAAGTTAAAGATGATTGTAATTTTAACAGAACAGCTATTTAACTATATCTTTTAAATGTCTGAATTACATATAGTCATACAATCTTTTCATAATACATCACTGAAAACTTTTGGAATTCTTTTGGCATGAAAGCTAACTGGCAATGGTCTTGATGTGTATATTCACTACAAGTTATAGAACTGTTTATTAGTTAGCAGAAACTCAGGATAATCTGAAATGCTGTGTTCTATCTTCAGGCTACAGAACAAAATCTAAAGTTGTTAGTAGTAACATTAATATATAGATCAATAGTCCTAAAAACTGTTTGATACAATGAGTGAGATGATAGCTTTTCTATAAAGGAAGGTGAGGAATTCAGCTCTAGACAGACAAAGGGGAAAAAGCTGTATAACAGCTGAGAGCTGCCTTTTAGGGGCCAACTGCATCTCTTAGAATCTCTCTTATCAAATGGAAGACTAATAAAATGTCATTTAAAATCTTAACACTATAGTCTCAGTGACAGAAAATTTTAAAAGGCCCTTCTCTTAAATGAATACAGCAAAGTGAGCTGAATATTGAAATATCAACCTGCTAGATAAATATTACTGTAATGTTTACTGACATTCTGTCTTGGAAGATGTTGGTGTATGATTAAAAAAAAAGTAAAACCATAAAACAGAGATTTCAGACAACATGAACTAGTATTAAAAAACCAACCAGAAAAAGGATTTTCCTGCAAAATCCTTCAGAAATAAAACACCATGATGCTTCTTAGGACTATCAGACATAAAGGGTTTGATATTTGGGGAAGTCTCTGTTCTTTAGTCATGGTAAGAGATTCTTCTTCTTCTCCTCCAGGGATCTTCCTCTCTTCCACAATGTATCAAATTACCTAACCTCTTTTACGCTTTGCTTCTGCATGTGTTGATCTCATCGTTAAATATTTAATAGCTTTGTACTTCTTTTCATCAGAGAGAACAAAAATCTTAAAATGTGTTCTGAAATAATGACTTTTTGTGATAATATTCAGGTAGCTAATCATTCTTTGGTACTGATTATTGTATAACCAAAGCACAGTTCAAACAAACAATACTCGGGCCTTCGTGTTGTAGGTTGCATAAATTACTCTTATAACTGAATACCTGTAAATAGTTAATATACACCACCTTAAAATATGCTTTTGAGGAGAAGAATATCATTAATTCCATTATTTGGGAGACACAAAATTATTCACCTAAGGTTATTTGGCAAAACAAGGGCTGACTCATGATCCCCAGCTCTCAGCCCAGTACCTAAGTATGGACATTTCTGCTTTATATTATACAGATAACATAATCAGAAATGTAACACGATATGGGGAAGACTTGCAGGAGACTGTCACTGAAGTATGGGGAGCTAGAACCTCTGCATTTGACACATTCAGTGTCAATTCATTAGGCAAAGGTAATGTCTTGCCCTTTGTTTGAAACTCCTGTCCTCTTTTAGATTCTTAACTAAAGTCCAAACTGAAAACAAATGAAATGAGATACATTGAGCGTCTCAAAGTGCAATATGGTCGGCAAAATTTTAATTCCTCTTTCCTTAAAAGGCTAACTAGGCTCTGCTGTAAATTGTGCATATATGCACATACATTTTTATATCTCTCTCTATTTACACACACATATATAACTTTGTTGGTGAATATATACACCTTTATCAAAATCTGCATGTGTGAATTTCTGAAGGAAAATATGTCACTAGTACAGAAATCTACCTAATTAATATGAAAATTGTATAATTCATCTTTATTTCATGTATGTGCATATGTACATAGTACAAGCACTTTTTTCTATCTCTCTCTTTTTTTTTTTAGAAAGCAGAATCTTCAAGTCAATATTATTTTTTTAAATATCATTTTCCCCTGGAGAAGACAGAAATATTTGCATATTTATTCAATATATTTTACCCCAAAAATTCATAACTGTGATGCTGCACCTCATTGTAAGTCTATTTCTACAAGCGGAAGAGGTCATTATGTAGAAAATTCTGTGCAAAGTTATAATATGTGTTGGCTACATTTAGTATAAACTATAATAGTAGCTGGTAGAGATTTTGAGCCTTAGGCCATAAAATTCAACAAATGCAATCATTCTTCTGGTAGCACTAACATTAACTCAGTTTTGGAAAGTTGAGGAACTAGGCACACTGGTCCACTCTTAAAATTCAGTATATTTTGACAGTCAGCAAATAATTGAATCTGAAATATTTCATTTATTCTTTATTCTGTGTGGATGGAATGTCAAATCAGAATGACTTAACTGTGTATAAATTCTGACATTTTAGGGAGAATGACTATTGAAAAAATCTCATTAAACTCTATGGTATTTTTCAAGTTTGGTAGTAGTATCTTCCAGGTTTAACTACAGACCTTCTGTGGATGGAGCTATGCCATAGCAGCAAATCAACTGGTGGAAAAGGTGAGGGAATAAGGTGTCATAATAGATTCACTGGAAATATTTCCCAAAAGGCACAGTTTACTTCTCTCAGAAGTACTTACCTCCTTTTCTTCCAGTCAAAAATGGATGTAGAAGGATACAAGCTGATAGAAAAATTTGCCTAGGTTCTGTTTACTGGCATCATGGCTTTTGGAGTCAGGTTTTTAAAATATTTATGTTTGGACATGAAGATACACACCTGCTAGGATGTGTACAAGAACATATTATCTCTGAAGAGCTTGTAGGCAGAACTGCTTGCCTCCCAGTTCTTACACGGGTGCCTTCCATTCCCACACTTGGACCATGTGTGGATGTTGAATGAGGGATTGCCAGGAAAAAAGAGTTACAAAGAGAGATAAAGAGCAGAGCTGGATAAAATAAAAATTTCTACCTCTTCTTTCTTTCTTGACAGAAAATCTGTGCAAAACAGAATTACATGAGATAAAAAGAGAACAGATAGAAGAAGAAAAATACCTCAGGACATGGTGGAGAGAAGATTATTGTCAGGAATCTTTGTATTCTGGAATAAGAACTGAAATGTGAGCACAAAGAGTGCATACATCACTGCAATAAGGCAAACATATTTCCATGTTTTCAAACATATGAGCACATAACTAATAACCAGCTAAATACTTAAAAATAATCAAATGGCTAACTAAGAAATGAAAGGTGGGGAGTAGCAAAAGACACAGGTCCTTCTTACAAAATGGTTTTATTCATAATACCATTCACAGGGCTGTGAGGCTGCTGAAATACAGCAGTTTGAGTTAGATCAGAGCCTGCCTGAGCACTGACAGGAGAAACCTGTTTTACGGTAGTAGCCAGAAGGTAAACAAAGGGAAGTAACCAGTACTGTATGAACCAGCTGTAACAGCAACCCTTGGCAGCTGATTGTACAGAGATGGGCCCAGCAGCCAGAATGTGCCCCTCCCCAGCCTCTGCTTGCACTTTTTCAGTGCACTCATTGCATCCCTGTATGTCTGAATGCATTAGCTGGAAGAATAGGGTTTGACTTTATGACTAAGATATTTACAGTCCTGTCAAAACCCCAACTTTCTTTTCTACTATTAGGAAGAAGTACTTATCCTTTAGGAGGGTAGGGGGCTCTGTATGAAAATGGTTAACTC
This sequence comes from Pachyramphus minor, assembly GCA_013397135.1. Lineage (NCBI taxonomy): Eukaryota > Metazoa > Chordata > Aves > Passeriformes > Tyrannidae > Pachyramphus > Pachyramphus minor. Next base: position 439,650 of record VYXB01005580.1, read on the forward strand.
AACAGAAAGAAGAAGCAATGAAAAATGGGCAGTAAAGAGGAATTAGACTGCTGAATCCTAGTTCTTTGTGGCAGAAACTGATAGCTGTCAGGTTGATCAGTAACGATGACAATGGCCACAGGTCTATGTAAAGGAGTCCCAGAGTCCCATCACTCTCAGTATCTCAGTGACTTGACAGGTATGTGGTTTTTGATACATCCCTGAGTATGACTCTGGAGGTAGTTGAAGAACTTATTTGAAATATCAATCTTTGATGAACAGTGGGAATTTTTCCAGCAGCCTAGAGAAAGAGAAGTTTTTATGGAAGTTTTTCAGCTTCCTGACTTGACACATCAAACATACCTTAATAAAAATATTTTTAACTTCCAATATATTAGAAATGTTTTAATTCAGTCATATTCCTATATATAAATGAAAAACTAAAAAGATTTTAATTATTCTACTTGCAAAAAATATACAAGTCAGCACATTTTACACCTTTCTTCTTTCAACCCATTGATCACCTTTTCTATCTGATTTTCTCAATTTTAAAATAAAATAGCAATTTACTTGTATCGTTATGAAAAATGCTGTTGGGGCCCCGAATCCACTAAGAGGTTTTCACCTGATCAGCCTCACTTGGGGTCCCTGTCCACATCCCTGGATACCCAGTCTCTGCCTGAGTTCTGCCACAGGCATTCCTGTGCCCTACTCAGTCTTCAGCCCTGTGTCTGCCTCTGCCCTGTCCTCAGACCTCTGGATTAGTCCTATCTCCTGCTGGTACTGGACTGGAATCTCTGGAAGGACCTTGAGCTCAATTCTACCTTGCCTGGGACAGCAGACCTAGTTGATGGCACCCTGCTCTGTCCACTCTGCTCACATCCCACACTGCAGGGCTGTGTTCTGACCTAGAGTAGCATTGCCCCTGCTGCCCTAACTTCACCCCCAGGGTTGTCCTTGGTTACAGAGCAGCCCCAAGCCTGCTACTCCCTGGCAAAATTTTAGGCATGGCAAAAACCAGTAGTCTGCTACTATCTTGTGTTGTGCTGTTGAATTAATCTCATTTCAGTGAAAGCTAAATAGGGGATACTTCAAGTATTAGAAAAGACTAAATAAAATATCTTTCAGTGTGTTTTGTAGCTACTTGGAATTAAACACAGTAGTTACTTACAGAATTTTCTGGAGTTTGTGAGACAACATCTTTTTTTAGAGATAGATTTAGTTTCGAACAGGATGTTCCACATATAAATTTATACAAAATGCAGAAGTCCAAGAAAGTTTCCAAATAGTGAACTTAAAAAAAAAAATGCTGATTTGTGCAGTAGAACTGGAATAATTCTTTAGCAAGGCAAGTAAAAACTTCAGGAATCACAGACTATTGTCTAAGTTCATGTTGTGGTATGTAATTATATGCCATGAATTCTTGATTCAAAACTCTGGTGTAGGAAAGATGCAAAACCTGAGAGATTTCTTTAAAGAAAGGAAAAATAAAATAAATATGGGAGTGGAGGTACTGGTTGAGAAAGCAGTGTCTTGCTGAACTGTTAGGCTTCTGGAAATACTGCATGCCATCCTGAGACCTCCAATGCAGGGTTGGTGCTTGCTGAAGTCAGTTCAGCAGTAGGACCCTGCTCTGACCGGGTGCTGGAGGAGCTGTCCTACCAGCAGTGGCTGAGGAAGCTGAGATTGTTCAATCAGAGTTTCAGGAGGACCTAAAAGCAGCCCTTAAGGATCTTCATGTGGCCATCAAGAAGACAGAGAGAGACACTGAAGGAAATTAACTCTACGCCAGCCAAAACCAGTACAGTACTGTTTGCAGAAGTTTCCTTTCCTAATGTGCTGAAAGCTGGAGAAGACTTCAGGTGACAAATATAGCAGTGCATAGTGGAAGGCTGAAAGTCAACAGACAAAAATTGGAACAAGAGATACTCAGGTCAGATGCAAGGAAAACCTGGTCCTCCGTGAGGATAGCCAAGCTGTGGAACAGACTGCCCAGAGAGGTTGCACACTCTCTGTCCTTGGCAGTTTTTGAGATTGCCCTGAGCAATCTGGTCTGACCTCAGAGCTGGTATGCTGTGAGCAGGAGATTGTCCAGGAGACCTCCTGGGGCCCTGTACAGCCTGGATGCTGCTTTGATTGAACATCATCTCTCATGGTTCATAATAGCATATAACCTAACAATATTCATAACAATATAGGTCATATAAGTCAATGAAATAGAGTGGGTGTCAGTGAAATTTTTCACTTCAGACAGAACCCACCAATGTTGGTTTGGACCTGTTAGTATAACACAGGGGCAGACAATGGGCAGGAAGGAGATCAAATGCAAGAAAGCATACACTCAAAATTACAGGTGGAGAAAAAGATACTTTGTATCTTTTATCTTACTGAAGACGGTGGGAGGGGGGGAAGTGGGGGAGATTTCTAAGTCTCAGGACAGTACTTTTCAAGATAGATAAAATATTCCTTTGAATTATCAAAAGTATCTTGAATTTAAAATGAAGTGGCTGCAGTGTCATTTTAGATTTAAAGTAAGAACTAGAGCAAATTTTGTTTCAGAAACAAGATGGTTTATACACACTGAATAAACAGGGTGTGACAGCTTAATATTTGAAATCTCTAAGAAACTGTTTCCTGAGGGTTATACTGGGGACAGCAATCAAACAATTTTACTCTTCCTTTAAGTGCCTGATATATACTTCATATATTTGCAGATGTGGTGGGCTCTGAAACAAGGCTGGGGTATTAAAAATATCTTTGCCAAACTCCAGCCTGAAAAATCGTCAGCAGTTTGTTCATTCACAGCTTCTCAGACACTGAAGTTTTTTCTTTTCCTCTGTGCCTCCTAAAGCATTGATTTGATGCTCTGGATGACTTTCCAAAGCTTAGAATTGGCCCATCCGCAGGAGGAGGATCGGAGAGGGAGAAGTCCTCGCCTCAGAGCCCTGCGTTTCCCCGCTGCTCCCGCGGCAGCCGCGTCCCTGCGGCCACTTTGCCTACAGGGGGCGCTGCCGCTCCGCCGATGGGGCCGCGGCGCCCCCGCGCTCCGCAGCCCCGGCAGCGACCGGCGTCCTGTTTGCGGCGAGATACAGCCCCGACCCTTCCCAGCTCTTACACCCTAACGCCGGCAGCTTGCGGGGGTGGGGGGAGCACTCTGAAATTTTTCTTTTTCCAGAATCAGCCCTCTGGCTTATTGCAGCTTTCCTGCCCTCATGGCGCTGATGCCTGTTGTAATTTAAGAGGTAGAATTAAATTCAAGATTTTTACTGTACCTACTGCCATTAAACGGTGCAAGCTTTTCTGGAATCACAGGACAAAGATGAAAACTGACTTTGTCTCTTAATGTATGTGTGTCTTGATTTTATTTTTTTCTTAATTTGTTATATTTCATTGTGGCATGGAGTGTTCTTTTCTGATGAGTGCACAAAGCAATATCTTGGGGTTTTTACAGTGCCATTTTACTGAGTCTATCATTTGGGTTGCTTTCGATTCTGAGATGCTGTTAATGTGAAAAGAAAATCCTGTGCAGGAGCTGAATTAGTATGATTGATAAAGGAGCTGCTATACTACAACTTTTTTTTAAAAAAGCTTTTTGTTAAATTTCTGCCTCATAAAGAAGCAGTGTACTTGCAAACCACTTGTGATGGCACCTCTGAAAACAAATTGCCATTTCAGATATTCTGGGTTTTTTTAATAACAGTTGACAAATAGTGTTGCAGATTTAGTAGTGACCACAAAAAAAGTAGGAGATTATAAGGATACAGAATTTCTGTCAATGTTATTTTTTTCCACTTTACCTTAATACCAGCTGTTTTCATTTTCTTCTAAGTTTGCCTCACAGATGTAGGGTGCAACATATGCAGTGGACTTAGTGTGGCACAATCTAGATTTTAGATTAGGTCTGGAGTTGACCTGATTAGGGTTTTCATGGGTTGTTCAAATACACCATGCTGCAAAGAACGGACATTAATCACCCATGGCTCTCAAGCAGCTCTGTACAAACTTCTTTATTCAGATCAGTAAGGTAAACTAGGCTCAAAATGTGTGAGATTGCTGATATGTAACAATACAGATTAAAATAAAGGTATGGATTTCACCCAACCTGCCTTCTGTTTACTTGTCTTTAGCTACCCAAATGCACTGTCAGTGCATCTGCTTGTGGAGTGTCTGATTTAATTTTGTTAGCGAAGGCTAATTGTACATGTGAAACTCTGTACCCATTGAGGTGATGCCAAAAAAATTAGAGTTCTATGACCCTGGTTCCACAGCCATATCATCTCATGCACAAATCTAAAAGGTCAATCTTAGAGCATCTGCTGGTGTTCACCTACACTCAGAGCAGAGAATGTGAGTGCTTGGTGGGTGCTAGACAGTAACAAATGAAAGTGAGTCCTACCTCTCATCCCAAAGTAATTACAGTGCTTTAACTCTTTTGATTTACCATCAGAACTGAAAACTAATATTGATTAATACATGTATTCCCTTAGTATTTAAACACAGTCATTTTCTGTGTGCTAGCACTAGAAATAGATGTGAGGAATTCAATGTAGTCTTTAAGAAATCAGAAGATATAACCACCATCCTTCATTAACAGTGGTTATGAGAAATTGTTCAAGATTATTTAACAAACTATACAGGCTTCCATCCTCTGTATTTGACTAGACATTCATGGGCTCATGAGTTAGTATTCATTCATTTATATGAAACTTTGAATATAGAAATATATACCTGGGAAAATCAAGTGCCTAAGAGAGGAGACACAATACACAGTAAGTACTGGAACACAGGAGAATGGCACTGAGAGTTGTAAAATCACAGAAATTAGACCCAGAAAGGATGTTGAATTATTTATCCTTTTCCATCTGGTAAATGTTTAACATCTAAGAAAGAAAATTTACTCTGGGTGCCAGTTTGAAAGATTTTTGGTGGAATGATCAAGGAAACTGTTGTTTGCTTTCTGCAGCAGTTCAGAATTTTGCTCATTCTTTGTAAGTAAACAGATGACATCAAAGACATCTGACTCCATCACCACCTTCCTCCTCACAGAATCAATAAACAGTGCCCTGAGCTTTGACCAAGTACTCTGGTCAAAGACAGTAAATTTACTCTGTGAAACTTTATCTTTACCTTGCTTCCACCAGATGATGATTTCAGTATTTTTCTGCCAGACAAAGGTGACTAGTCATCTTCACATCTGAGGACAGATGTCATAGTTGTCAGTTGTGGATAAATAAAAACTACAGGGTAGTGATAATTCCTGGCGTTAACTAGATCCTTGCTTTGAAACAAAATCCATCAGCTTTATCCGTCTTTAACCTTCAACATCTTAGAACTTACTATACTTTGTAATGTTAAGCTTTTCCTTGATGCTAGTGCTTTTAGATTAGGTGATTTCTGTTTATGTAAAGAGTATGTCTTCACTAGCAATTTCAATGGAAAGTGTTTGTGTGCCTCCTTATACAAGAGTGATGAATGTTGGACATGTCTGAAGCCAGTATTCCACACATGTTAAAAGCAGATGGGAAAACTTCTGTCATGATTTCAGTAAAAAAAAAAAAGAGCATTTAATTCTACCTTCTCTACAGAGAAGAAAAAAAGGGGGAAAAAATGCTCTTTGTTAAATAATACCTTTTCTTGGTTCTACAAAACTATTAATATGACAATGATCTCACATTTCTATGTACAATTCTCTGTCACCAAAGCAGCCACTTGTACCAGTAACACACTCACCTGGTACAGCTGGTTTGGCTGTTGGCAACATGCCGGTATTCCTTTATTAACTCTCCACCTCCTTTGAATATGACAGTTCCACAAGGTATCCTCATGCTCTTACAGCTGTTGTACTCCTTTGACTGCTGCTTTCACAGACTCATGCACTTCAATATAGCCTATAGTTGGAGTTGTTTCCTATACTCCACAACTGCATGTGTAATATAATAGCTCAGCAACATCTCCTGCCATATGGAACACTACAAGCTGTTCTTGAGCAGCACTGCTGTCCATGAGAAATCATTTCAAAGATGCATTCTTTTGAACATATATTAAATATTCTAGGATAGAAAAGCATCAGATTAGAATTTCAAATGGTGAAGCTGAACTGATTTACCCCAGTGGGGCATCAGATGCTGTGGCCATTTCTTTTGTTTGTTTTTAGCACACATATATTCACAACTACCTAGCAACCAAGATAAACTTACCAGACTGTTTGGTGTCTAATAAAACTTGCAGCTTCCATTACTGTCAGGAAGAAATGTGGTTCTCAGCTAAAGTAGATCATGTTATAAGCTGCACAGAAAATTCCTCCTTTGTATTTTTTCTAATCTGTAAAGTCTTACATCCACAAAAAGTGATAGTATATTTTCAAACATAAATATAAGAAAAATAGCAAATAATTTCTAAAATAACACTGGTCTTAGTTTGCTATATTTGATGTCAGTTGAAAAAAGGTAGAAACTCTTCAGAGCTGAAAGTGTGATGCTGAAGGAAAAATGGTGGGAGAGCATTCTGTAACACATAAGCCTATTAATTATTAATCTGATTTAAACAATGGTGACTCGTGTACTGTCATTGTCAAATTTTAGCTTGAGGGGAGCTATTGTTTCACCTTTATTATGGGATGACTTTCTTTTTTTTTTGCTCTCATAGTATATTTTATTTCCTTTCCTGTCTTGTTTCATTTCTATGTGTGAGGCAAAATCAGTGCAGAGGATCCAAAGCTAATTATATCATCATTAATATAGGAAACTATCTCAACAACAAACAGAAAAATCAAGAGATTTAAATAAGAGGAAAGATAAAAAGACAATCAAATATGTTTTTTTTTCTAAGAAAAAATGCATACCCATAGGAAAAATCAATAATTATATATTGTTTAATCTTTATGGTTTTATGCAAATTAGGATGGGAACTCTTAAGCAATATAAATTAACAAGGAAAAACAGGTGTTTTGTACTAAATAAGTAATTCCAAAGGAACTGTGCTGATACATACTGCAAATACAGCTAAAATTTATTTGCACAGATGTATACAATTTAATTTAGCAAGTAGGCAGAGCATTTGCCTCACTCTGTCTATTGCCACTGGCAGAGAGAGATTTCGTGATTCAGAGGACTAAAGTTAGCTTTATTGATGATTCTGAAAACGCGGTCCGTGTGTTGCTGAGTAGTCTGCAAGGTCATATAAATGGCTTGTATTTATTCTGTGCATGCTAGTCCTCAAGAAATTTTAAATCTGCAATTGAAGCCTGTCATTGTTTCAGAAAGTTTTACTGACCTAGCCTGATTCCTTTTGCATACCCTGGACTATGACATTTCACTGAAATTCATTATATGACACATTGTGTTAAGGCATTTCCTTTAAAAAGACAACAGCTTTGGTTTTGAAAACTTAAACTGAAGGGCAACCATCATATCCCAAAGTCATTTAATTCAGTGTTTAATTATCCCCACAAGTCGGAACAAATCACCAAGGAAATTAACCCGTGTTATGCACGAAGTCCATTGTGTATGTGATGAAAGGCATTACTCCCTGAGGAAATAATGTAATCTAAAGAGTAAGAAATGGAAGATGAAATCTGCTTTATACAAAATTTTTGTTCATTTGTAGTAACTGATCCATGGCATTGTTTTGTGGGACAAAATATTATCAATGGACTTTTTAAGTAACAGTTTTCTTCAAGTTTTTATAAGTTAGACTAATAATTATACAATTTGTCTCCACTGAGCCTTATTATTTCACTACATATATGCAATGTATATATTGTAATATTTTATTTTTTATGTATATTGCATAGATGTCTTAAGGAGGGGAAGGAAGAGAGACAGAAAGAGAGAGAAAGAGGGATGCTCCATACGTTGAAGGATGACAGGGATTTCAAAATAAAGAACAAAAGCTGAGTTGCTAACTATAGTGTTGTTAATTTCTGAATTTGTAGTGCAATTGCCTGAATGTTACATATACTCTTTTTATGTACATGTAAAATATTTTGGAAATGAAAGAAAGGATTAGATTGTATTTTGTTACCCAGCTTGGAGGCTCATCCCACTAATAAGACTGGTATTGTTAGCATATATATTTAATTAAAGCTTTTAAATATGTCAATCTAACTTACCCTTTCTTGCTGACCATCAGATAAAGACATTGCTCCTGAAGCAATATAAACTTATAGGAGAGAACCCACTCAGTTCCTTGTAAGAAATACAAAATTTCTAAAAGTACGAAAAAGCTTTTTCATAGTTTGTCAGCTGAATAAACAGACATATTTTCCAATATTTCTAAGGTTTTAAAACATTAGACAAACAAGTTATTCTGGATAAAACGCTTCTGCGCAGCAGTTGGGCCATGATAATATCAATTTGTTAATGCATAATGGTAAGTGCCAGTAATTCAAGATTCTTTTAGTTTTTCAAAGTAGATTGAAGTACCTCCAAAAACTTTGGGGTGTTTTTTTGTGATGGACTGATACTACATCAATTTATAAACTAGTGTGTGATAAATTGTTCATGTAGCTAAGACATGAACCTAGGGTCAGATTAAGATGGGACTTTGAGCAACCTGATGTCTCTAAGAAAGATGTCCCTGCCCAAGGCAGGGGGTTTGGACAAGTAATTCTCTCCCAAGATCTCTCCCAACCGAAACCATTCTGTGATTCTGTATTAAGACTGTTGGGTTTAAGTTATATACGTGGTTTTGAACATACAACCCAGGTGTGTTATTGTCTTCTCCTAGGCTAGAAGTCTCTCAGGAGACATAGGATGAATAAAAGTGATATAGGAACCATGATTATGAACAAATGTTAGTGGGATTTTTTTCTTTTTTAAGGAAATCACACTACAGATTTTAAAACTCTTCAGTCCTATTTAGATTGCCAGCAGCATAAGCATTTTCATATCAGATATCTCTGATTCTGCACAGAAAAGATTGTTGTGTCTATAGTTTTATTGCTGATCTTAATAACAGTTCAAAGAAAAAAGTCTTTGCAGATTAGCTTATCCTGGAGCATAAGCTGGAGTAATATTTGAATTGCAGTTGCATTTGTGCTGTTAGGCAAAGTTGCCTCTGTGTATCTCCACTAGCTTTTTTAAGGTTCTATAGGTAATTATTCTGGATATTTTCTTTTCTATAAATACTGATCTTACTACAGACTGCTGAAAGGGCTGACCAAGAAAAATTTTGGTAATGTAATTCTATCAACTTGAGCCATGTATCATAATTTTTAAATAAATAATATATGAATTGTTGTATTGGCAAACTATCTATGTTAGTTAAAATCCTGGTTTGGGTGCAAATTAGGAGATTGAAATTATTTGTGTAGCTGGTGGTATAGGCTGCAGTAAAATTAATTGGACTAGTTTCCAGTCACACAATCTCACAAGTCATTTTAGAAGGTAATGCAAAATACTCTCTCACCATTGGCTGTAGTTTAAAGCAAAAAGTGTCCATGAGGGGCAAGGGAGGGGGGGAAATATCTTGACCATAAATGTAAGTTGAAAATAGAATTGTGAATTAATCTAATCTTAATGCTGCTCAGCATCTGTATGCAAAATGAAGTTGGAAGTCTTTCAATTTTGCTATTAAAATATATTCTATTCTTAACTCATTTGATTAGAAATGGAGTTCAATGAACATATTCTGTGAAATATTGCATCATCTTATTGTTACATGAACTGGCACAAATTGTTCAGAAGATCTAAAAGGAGAGAAGATGGTTTTCCTGGAAATGAAATTTTAATTTAATTGATAATAGTGTTCATTAAACAGCACAAAGTATTCCACTATGTGTCTGACTACATCATCCCTCCAAAATACGTGTATTTTTTAAAAAACTTGAGAGGTGTTCTTCCCAACGGCATCTTGAGGGATTCAAGGCAGACAGTTTTTTCCTAAGTATTGAAGTCAACCCTTTGTTCCCTCAGATACGATACGCGGCTCCTGTACACAAATGCATGGAGCACGGGGATTAAACAGGGCTATGATCTCATTGGGGTTCTGGAGATGTGATGGAGTAGCTCAAATGAATGGGGTGTTGTGAGAGACAGATACAAGCTCTTTAGGAAGGATCGAGTAGGATGGTGAGGAGAGGGATCTGCCCTTGACGTGAGAAATCAGTGGGGATGCCTAGAGTTCTGCCTATGGGTGGGTGATGAATTAACTCAGAGATCACAGTTCAGGATTTGTGGATAGAGCCAAACATCCAATGTTCTTGTGGGTTTCTTCTACTGACTAACTTACCAGGAAGTCGATGGGACCTTCTGCAGAGAGCTGAAAGAAATATCATGGGAGTATTCAACCACCACAACACCTGCTGGAGGGACAACGCGACAAGACACAAATAATCCAAGAGGCTTCTGGAGTGCAAGGAGGATAAGCAGGTGATCAAGGGGCCAGCAAAGAGCTTTGCTCTGCTGGACATCATACTTGCAAACAAGTAGGGACTGGGTGGGATATGCATATTGGGGGCAGCCTTGTCTGTAGTGACCATGAGAGTAGGGAGATCCAGAGGAGTTGGATGATTTTCAAGGATGACCTCCTGCAAGCTCAGCTAAATAGGGAGTTCCTGTATAAACACAGACATGAAAAGGAAGCATACAAGTGCTGGAAGCAGGAACAAATGACACAAAGACAATATAAGGATACCTCAGTGCATGGAGGGGTGGGATGAGGAAAGTTAAAGCCCATCTGGAATTAACACCTAATATGAAAGGCAACAAGAAAGACTTCTGCAGATATGTCAGCTACAAGGAAGGTTATGAAAAATGTAAGTCTGCTCTTGAATTTGAAGGGCAGCCTGATGTCAAAGGAGGTGGAAAAGGACAAGGCACTTAATGCTACCTTGTTCTCAGACTTTATCAGTAGGATTGGTCTTCAGGCCCCTGAAACCAGAGGTAAAGTCTGGAGCAAGGAAGACTTACCCTCAGTGGAGGAGCTTGCTGATGATACAAACTGAGAGAAGTGTTCGATGCACCAGATGGCTGAACAGAGATGTTGAGCTGTCTCCACCCTTGGAGACATTCAAAAGCCATCTGGGCACTGCACTGGGCAACCTGCTGTCAGTGATTCTGTTGAGCAGGGGAGTTGGACTAAATGATCTCAAGAGATCCCTTCCAACTTCAACTATTCTGTGTTTCTTTTGCAGTCCAGCTATTTTCTTATTTAGCTCTTCTACTAAAGACTAATGTTGACCCTTGTAGGCCTGCATTTCCATCTGAGCACCTTGTTCTTACATTCTGTTGTTTATTTTTACAGGAATTCTACAACGGAAGACAACAAGCTTAATAAGACTTGACTGTACAAACAAAAGGTATTTTATCCCAAATAACTGTAAAAATCTGAGTCTGAACAAAAATTCATCCTAGGCATAAACATCAACAATTCCGAGTGTGTCATGCTGCCGTTCTTTGCAGTAACAGGCAGAGAGATGGGTTAATATGGAGAAAGAAACCTGCCTAAATCTCCAAGCAGAAAAACCTAGTTCTTGAAAAAAGATTTAATCTCTACTACCTTATGTTTGCAAAACCTAAGAGCACATGCATCTCAAAATACCATGTCATGGAGACATCAAAGCTTCTTTAAATGTTTCCAGTATACATGTGTAATAGAACATTTATTCTGAGGAAACCTCTCTAAGCAAAGTGGAGAGGCTTGAAAGAAATGGTACTAAGCACTATTTCAGAAATGAAACATCAGCTGCCACTCACTACCCAATGTTTTGCACCACTTGAATGATTGGGGAAACTTTTTTTCCAGAGATGCAACAGAAACCATTTAAAGTATAGGAATGCATGCAGTAAGGATGCAGAAAGCAGTTACCTTTCATCAGGTTGGGATCGTTAGTTTCCCACTAAAATGAATTCTGCTTATTTCAGATTTTTTTTTATGTTATTGTTCAGACTGTTTCTTAGTCTGTATATTCTCTGGTGAGTTACTAGTTACTGTTTTCATAGCTGGTCAGATTGAACATTGATATTGGACTTGTGTCATTTCAGCTAATACCTATACTAGAGGAAAATTACATTGACCATTGGTTCATACCAATTGTGATAAGCACATAGAATAGCATGATGTTCGGTGCCACTTATTTTTATTCCCTAAGCAGCTTGGACCTATGCAAAAGCCATTTGGAAAACTACAAAAGGTAACATGGGTCAGCAGCTGCCTCAGATAGCAATAGAGGGAAAAAATAGCATACAGCAACAGTACTGCTTCAAGCTTCTGCAGCTGAGTGATTTTTGAGGTTACTTGATATTTATAGACACAGTTTCTTCCAGTGTGATTTGATGCATATGATACACTTGAAGTTTATGGAAACCTGTTCTCTGTGTTGTTTTTGCAGTTTAATATTACATCAATTTTTTTGTTCTTACAAGAATCACAGAATGCATGGATAGGGCAAACAATTGCAAATAGTAATAAGATTTTTGGCAAAAGAAATCAGATCTGCTTGGTTTTTGTGGCGTGAGAAAAGATCACCTTACCATGCTAGAATGTCACAATTCTCATTCACTATGAAAGGTATCCTTAGTAAAGGTTTTGGTTATTGTAACCACATACTTCTTTGAATTTATTTCTGTCTCTGGGGAAGAATTTTTTAACACATTTCACATCATGTAGTTCTATAGCATATACTCCAGCTTAGTCGTCAAATGGACTTTTCCTAGGTCACAGCGTTATCCTCTGGGATATAACTGGGATGTAAAATTGAAACATATCTTTTATAATTTTAGACTTCTGTTTCAAATCAGGTTATATCCCTTTCATATTGCCATGGCAAAGGGAAACTCTTTTTGCTCTCCTTGAAGTAAATTTAGATTTCACAAAGTTCATCATAACTGAGCAATCTAATGACTTGTGCCTAATTCATTAAAAAAAATTATAATTGTATGAGATAGGATGTTTAATATTTTCATGCAGTTAAAGAAAAAAAGATTGAAATGCGGGGAAAAAATTATTGTTTCATTTAACATGGGACATAAATATAATAATATCAACCTGATGTTGTTAATCAACTTTAAGCATTGTAGGTATTTGAGAAGAGCATCAGTTTACGGTAGACTTTGGTACACAAAGTTCTGCCCTCTCCTTCAATCATAGGTGTGAATAGACAATCTTATATACAAAATCTCTATACAAATACATAAGCTATTCATGTCCCATTCCCAAATGGGATGCACTTTGCCCAAACGTAACAATCTTGACCAATTTTTGCAATGTTTGTTGTAGTCTTCTTTTTTTAGACTGTAAAATTTTGATAACAAGAACTATCTGTGGAGGTAGAATTTTATCCTCACTGGGGACTAAAGGTACCATCTGTGAGAGAAGCAACCAATAACATACTCCATTCAGAACCCGTGACTACAGGGAGATGAAAAATGAGTGTATTTTGACATGGAAATCTCCCTGATGTATTGATATCTAATGTGTGTACTACTTTGTACATTTTGGTAAAATGTTTTTCTTTTCAAACAGGTCTTATTTTCGTAGGACTGAAAGAATGGAAATGAGTAGATGAATATTAATTTACTTCAAGCTCATGGAGCATTTTACTTCAATGTTTACTTGTTTGTCTAGCTTTGGTCTGTTGTGTTCCAAAAAGCACAGTGAAAATTATTTCCAAGACTCAGTCAGAGTTAAGAAAATTAACTTCTGGTCCTAGCACCTGTAACTTTCACTGAAGAATTCAATATAATTTACAGGTGCTCAGCACCAGTTTGAATTAGTCATTAAGAACATGCATGGTAAACCTTACTTTAAGGTGAAATGGTGAAGTAATAAAATCCCTTTATAAAAATGCTGAAAGAAGCTTAATGATGGTGAAGGGAATGCTGCTGATATTATAAAACTTTATGCTTCATTGCAGATTGGTGTATAAATGTGGGGCAAAATGCATCCTTATATTTACCAAATTACATGATTTTGTGATGGCAGATCCATATTTATTTGTTAATAATTCATATTCCTTTGGATTGATATTAGCTACCTCTAGCAAGGTGTATCACACAATTAATCCTTTTTTACCTGTGATTTAACTTAATTCTCTTTCATTTAATAAAATACCCTCACCAAGAACAATGTTATGTTAAAATATATAATGATACTTCTACTTTTCCAGTGAATTAGACTAACTAGCCTTTTATGTTAATACAGGAGTTATTAAGTCACTCATTAATTCTGTCTGCACGTCCCAAGGAAGCAATTTATGTTTGTTGTAATTGCTGTCATTTGATAAGCTAGTTTTATGAGGCAAACTACTTTTTTAAAACATTCACTTCCTTATAATCAATTTCATAACTGATACCATTTTCTACCTGCTCAGCCACCTCATCTCCCAGGTTGAAGATTAAATCATGCTAAGGTATCACCTAAGTCCTTTCTTTGATCTATACATTGCCTTCTGATATTAAAACAGCCTGTAAGATATTATACCTTTTGCATGTCCTTGCCATGCTGGATAGCATCACAATCTTAATGTTATAAAATAATAAAATCATTCAGCACCAATTAGGGTTGTAGAGGTGTTGTAAGGTAGCTCTGACTGATCAATAAAGGCTTTCTATCTGGAGTTCCCTGATGAAAGGAATATCTTGGCTCTTGACCTTGCACTTTACACTTCATTCTGTGATATATTATTATGTCAAGCTACAGCAGATGGTGAGGGATGCAATGGGAGGTGAGTACATTACACCCTATTCTTGACTGCCTTTGACTTTAGCTGCAGCTTTTACATTACTCTGCCTTTGTCTCATCAGCTTGAGAACTGAAGTGTTGTGACTGGTTCCCTATCACCTTTGACCATAATTTTTTTGCAATAGACTCATTTTCCCTTCTGTCTTTATCTTCCTTTTTTTTCCACAAAACATTTCCCCACTACATTTTCTTTCTTCTCCTAAAACATACTCTGGTTTCTTCTTCCTTAAAGGGATTTTTTACTGTTGCGACATTTGGTTCTTTTTGTGAATCAGTTTGATGCTTCTTTAGGGAAAAATGATGGAGAGGAGGCAAGTCACAGATTAGCACTAACTTTATAGTCCACCAGGAGAAGCAATAAAGAAAATTTTAAACAAAAACAAAAACAAACAGAAAAAAACAAACAACATCCCCCCTCCCCCCCAAAAAAAACCCCACAAGAAATGTCTATAATGCAGTTTTCTGGTATGCTTTGTCCCCTGCAGTTGAAAAATTGGAACTGCAGATCAATTTTTCATTGTCTTATCTTCAAGTTAAATGACGGATAATGCAGAATAAGCAACTGATTTATTTTTTTCAGGAGCATATGGTTTTAGCACAGGTACCTCTTTTATTTAGAATTTAAAATAAATGATTCTGCAGCTGTTAATGAGACTGAGATACTGCTATTATGGTAAAAGTGCCTAACTAGCATGAATTGCATTTGATACATTTTCACAGATGACATTACTATTTTCTAAATTGTTTTTTTTTCCCCAAAATGAAGTCAGTATCTCTCTTCCCATTCATCATAACTAGGTAAGTAATTACACAAAATTCATTAAACCTGCTGCACAATGAGAGTTTTCAAAAAAAGTCCCAGGATTTGGTTATGCTACTGCCAGTAATGTCAACTGTGTGGTTAAATCATCAGTTACCAGTTTGAAAATGTACTGTCTGGTGTCAGACCTATGAGCGTGATTATACATGAAGTGCTGAAAAGGGAGGATAATCATATCAATGCATAATTGGTTTTCTCTGACATGAATAGCACTGGGTTTCAAGTTAGACATTGAGCAAATGTCTGATGTATCTGTTTTTAAAGAGAAAGTAAAGCTTCAGTAAATTGATACTGATATTGTTTCACAGTGTTTAGAAGAATTAGGAATACAGTTCTTGCATCACTGGTAAACACAGAGAGGCTTCAATATCTGAAAAAGAAAAAACACAATAAAAAAACTCATAAAACAGCAGTTTGACCACCAAACTTAATAAATCTTTAAAATACCATCACAAGAAAGAAGTGCAATATAGTTATAGAGTCAGATTATGGGATCTGTAAGGGGAGGAGAGAAAAGAGGCTGTAACACAGAACTGATCCCTGTTTATCTAAGGATTAAGATTTTGTAGGCAAAATGGATGTCAAGTATAAACACCTAAAGGAGGACACCAGTCCAGTTTACATAGCTTGAAAACCACCCACTGTCCAAAACTGTGACAAACACATAACTTCATTTGTTTCTATTCATGAAGAATTAAATAGCTCATTCTTCATAAATGTCCTTGCAAGTTACAGATATCTGTGAAAGCATGCATTTTTCCACAAAAATCTGAGCTGAATACCTAAAAATTAGGTGCAGAAGTTTGAGAATACATATCTGAGATTTTATAATCTTTAAAAAATAAATCTCATGCATCCCATCAGAAATAGGTGCAATTCTGTATTGCTGAACTGATGTAGGAGGAAAAAAAAAGGAAAAAGGTAAAATCCTGTCCCTTTGAAGTCAAGAATAAAACTTGACTGTAGTGGAACCAATACTACCCCGTGATTATATGAAAGCCACACTCTGCAAAGCAAGAAACATTTATATAGAAGCAGATACGCAGCTTACTGTGGCAAAATTAACTACAGGTAATCATGGGTTAATCACAGGTAACAATATCTGTTAGAAAAGAAAGAGCAAGAGGATAAAAACTATGCATTATCCAATGACTTATATTTATAATAAATGGTCCTGGAACAAGGTCTGTCAGCACATGAAAAAATACAAAAAAATCTTACTCAGTTCTGAAATTTAAAAATAACATTAATTTTCCTAGTTAAAAACTATTTTTTTTATTTTTCCCCCATTAGAAAATGACACATTTTTCACTTCAAAGTATGTTTCCATTATGAAACACATTCTGTAAAACAAGAATTTGCATTCATTGAACATAAAGTTCCACTCATTTCACTGGGTCTATCTATAGAATATGCTACTTCAAAAAAGGTGAGATTGACAAAGAAAATCTATCTTTTAAGTGTGTTTAATTATGTATCTGAGTATCTCATTGATTTTTTTCCTAGTAACATTCTTAATTGTCTAGACATTCAAGATTTCCTTTGAATATAGAAAATATATTTAATGTAATGTTTTAAACGATGGGAGCAGTATGTGGATAATGATGTATTTTGACTTAGAGCACTGATAATATTCTCACAAGAGAATTAATGATTTGTTCCACACACTTGTTTGTTTGTCTGCTTTATATCTGACCATACCTAAGTAACCCCTGAAGACTAAACAATCCCCAGGGCTTCCTTTAAGATATACTTTGAACCTGTGAAGTCTAGCTAACCTTAGCAAATTATAGGAATACTCGTGACATTTACTAACAAGCAAAATCAGAACTGCAACAGGGATGTATGTGATTCCACACACTTCACCTTGAAGAAGTACATCACTTTGGAATGAAAGTTGACTTTTAAGTGAACCTAAGCAGCACTTGATCTTGTTTTGACAGCTTGTCTTTGATAGCACGCACGCATATATCCTTCAGGAAGCTAATGTAGGGTACTTACTTTCAGGTAAGCAGTGAATTCAATATGTTGGAATTATCCTTCCTTAAGGATCTTGTTTGCAAAATTATTCTTCAGTCACTTATAAATGCTTTAGCTCTAGGCACTAAAATCAAGTGACCTAACAACTAATTCAACTTAAGAAAAATAATTATGCAAAGAAACTGTAGCACTTCTGATTGCAGTGAGTGCAGAAGGAGATTTCTTATTGATTTTATTAGAAGTAAGATTAGGAGTTTTGTGATCAGTACGTGTCAAAGGGAATGCATTCCACACTCAAATGGGAGTTGTTATTTCATGTTATATTCCATGTTGTTATACATGTTTGAAGACTGAAGTCATTTGGATTGAGGTGACTGTGCTTATGAACTTACATATATTGTTTTAAGCCTGCTTGATCAAACTATGCAATAAGTCTTTATACCATATTTTCTTTTTGAATGAAAATATACTGAACAGCTAAATTTACTCTGTCATGTTACAGTAAAATAAATAATCTTAGATTTAACAAGACTACTGGTCCCTTTGAAAGCACATGATGCCTTATTACACATGGCTCAAGCTTTTCAAAGAAATTATTACAGACATTTGGGAGGAGAAAAAAAAAATCTCATTCTCAAAATAACAAGCCTTTAAGAGACAGCATGTATTACTTTGAAATATTTCTGCCTACGAAATGGAATCCAGGGCCCAAACCAGGGTATAATAAATTGTTGACTGTGCAAAGTAGGCTTGGTTTCCCTTTCACTGCTCTAAACTGCTAAAGTGGGATCAATCTCTCCCTGATTTGCTAGTAATTTATTTTTAATATTATGAGAAATACTCCCTTAAGTCTGTAATGCAAATTTTCTGAAGTCAGGGAAGAAAGTTAATTTGAACACATCTGCAACATCAAATATAATTGCTTCATAACATACTTGCATGCTGATTCAGTACATCTTTTTGTCATTCCATTTATGTGAAATAGATAGTAGTGTACTGTGCAATAGCAAGCAACAGGAATGGACATTGGCAGCAGGGGAAAATTCAGAAAAGTTTACAAGTAGTTACAAAGATCAACAGATAACAAACACCTTTTTTGTAAAACAAACAAGTGTTTAAATAAATAAAATTAAATTATTATTAGAAAAACAATAGTTCAGTTAAGGTTGATTAAAGAAATGTCAGCACCTGTAAGCATGCTGTTGTAAGTTTTCTTTGTGTTTCTGTATGTTTTGGGATAATATTTCAGCTGAAGGTCAGATTGAGCCTAACTTGAGAGAAAATGCAAATACCAGAAAATATTTTTTCCCTTTAATTCCATATTATTCCTTGCCTCTCTGAATATAGTTGCTGATTTGCTGACTCTAACGGACAGGTACACACTTGACATGTACTATGGAGTACAATTAGAAGGATGCAGCAGAGAATTTACCATGATTCAACTCCTACATCGGACAGTTCCTTCCTGCTAGGGATTCTTTTGATATAAACTACCAGCGGAAATAATTAAGGTACTCACGTTAGTGTAACTTTCTCTTGTCTTTTTCTATGCTGTTCATAATTTCTTTAGATACTAATTTTTACATTGACACTTCACTTGGATTCTCCAGACAGCACAATAACACTATATGCCTTAAAATCATGAACTGACCTTTAATAAGAGAAGATTATTTTTCCCATTAGACATAATAACAGCAAATGGCACTTGGATTTTGAACCACTGTAGAATTGCACTGTCCCTTCAAAGTGCAGGAGGTTCTTCCTGGCACTGCTGCAAATGGCACCTCATGATTTTAATTCCTTTAAATGCAGATAGAGCAAACTGGTTCAGTGAGCATGAGTTACCTGTAACTATGTGGGCTGCTGGAAACCTATGCCTGGCTTGGTAAGTCATAAAAGGATGAGGGTGAAGCTTCCCAGAGTGTCAATCCAGACAAAGTCTGTACTGCTAAGTGGATGAAGAAGGCTTTCACTTTTCTCTCAGTAAGAGAGGTGTTTTGACTGTGCTGCTTTGTCGAAGGTAAGCTACATTTTTAAAAGTATAGACTTCCAGCTGGGTCCACCTATTTGAACAACAGATGTTTTTATGTCTCATGTAGCCAGTTGAGGTTTACCAATATTTTACAGGGTTATAGGTAACTAAAGATCACTGAGCCATCTGTGCTTAGCACATTTTAATGGGATCTACTGGTTCAAAGAAGTATTTTAAAAAGCCTCTAGCCAGTTGCCTAACTCAAGGCATAAAGGAAGAAATAAAGAAAGGCTAACACATGGAATTATTTTCTACTCTGTGATTCAGTTGAATACCTGAAACTCCGATTTCCTGATTAGCTTAAATGCTACAATTTTTCTGACCCGTGAACTAGGTACAGAAAAAAAGAAGAAACACACACGCACACACACCCCCCTCCAAAAAAACCCAAACCAAAACAAAACCTTCCCCTCCCCCCAAAACAAACAAAAACCAAACTATCAAACCTTCATTAGGAAAACAGCTCAGAATAGTAGGTGGGAAAGGACTGCATCATAGAATCTCATTATTCAGCAATTTAGTAAATGTACATAGAACACCCAGCTTGGTATATTTTAGCAACTCTTATACAAGAAATGAACTTTTAGAGAAACAGAGTTCTGAAAGATCTCTCTTAAACACACAAACGTCTTTACAAAGACCATATTGAAGAAATTTTCAACAATTTACGCTTTTCCTAAATACCACAGTTGTGAGCCTTGTGGTAGCAACAGCCTTTGCAGGCTATGAATTACATTATTTCACCGAGGAGAGTGGGTCAAGCCAATATATAACTCTAATATCAACTTCCAGTAAGTAGCAATATGTTGGGGGCAAGAAGGTCTCTTTAGAAATACACAAAAAAAAAAATAAAATGTGATAGTGTCATGATTTAACACCAGCTGGCCACTAAGCACCCTGCAGCCACTCCCTCACTGCCCACTTTCCTCCCCTGAGAGGAGGAGAATCAGAAAGAAAAGGTAAACTTTGTGGGTTGAGATAAGAACAGTTTAATAATTAAAACAATTGTAAGCATAATAATGATGCACTACTACTAATGATAATGTTAATAATTTTACCTAATTTAGTATATTAGTACCATCAAACTCTTTGCTTTTACCTTTCACTAAGTTACTGGTGTATTGTGATGCTGTTTTGCTTGAAAATATATATATACGTATATGCTGACAGTGTGTGTTTATGTAATAAATTTTTGTAGCAAGATTCTGATTGCTGTCCACTGGCATTGTAACAGTTACTACTGAGAAATAGTCTTGGAAACTAAGCACTTGTTATCCACACATTTTGAAAAGTAACTGGGAAAAGCTATGAAATCTAAGGAAAAGCAGATTCCTCTCATCCATACTTAATCCTTTGAATTACCAGATGAACTCTATAAACTAAACACAGAAGGCTGAAGAAGGTGGATTATACAGTAACATCTGGTATTAATGATTGAGTTCACCCATGGCAAAAAGGCACAGTGTGGGTAACGCAACCCTTTTATAGATTACTTTTCCGGATACCAAATGGTCCTTGTGTGCTCTAGATGTGGAATTCCATAAGCTAACACCAGCACTCACCAACATAACTGTACCTATATAATTTGAACTGTAATCAAAGATTGCGTGCTACCCTGCACATATTTCTTTGTGTCACAGCCATTCGATCATTTTTATTTGCTTTTTTTTTTTGACAGAACCATGAACACTTTTTTGTCTGTCTGATTTTTCATTTGAAATTAGGCTTATACAGATGGCAAAGGAAAAAAATGAAAATAAAATTAATCATATAGTCGGGGGGAAAATACCCTGACAGCAATTCTTCAGATATTCTACACTTGAATATCATGCCCTAGCACTCAGATTTAATTCACTGTAACTAAATTTGTGTTCTCCTGGTGTACACTGGAGGGAAAATCAGGACCTTGGAGACAGTCTAAAGCATATCAATCAATATTTGCAACTCTAAAAGTCCTCAAATGGATTCCGTGAACTTAATTTTCTTCTATAAAGCTACCCTTGGCACAATTTGCAGCATAGCTTTCTAACTACTGATACATTATGTTGCTGGCATGGATCTGTAATTTTTCATTAGCTAGTGATTCAATATTCCCACTTTTCTTTATACCAAAATAGAAGGGATGTTCTTCAGTTATTGCACTGAAAAATACTCTTGGGTATATTATACCTAAAGGGAATGAATTCATTATATAGTAGCACAGTATAAAACTGCAGCTACTCCAAGCTGACAATTATGTTTTGAAATATTAAAGTTTGCTGGGGTTTTTTTGATAGCCCTAGTTTTAGCAGAGAGATGAACATGAACAATTTCATAATAGTATGCAAGATATTCAATTCACATTCCTCATTCTTATTGACTTTACAATGACTCTTCAAAAAAGATAAAATGTAATGAAAAGAAGATGTTAACAATATTAAAGTTCATACTGATTCTGAATATTTGCTAAGTGTAACTCCAAATGCTAACATTTCTAATAGAAAAGAGTCTTGTTCATGTAGGATATAATCTCACACAAAATGTATCAAGGGTAAGCTTGGATCATCATGCGTCTAACTATACAGAGGAAAGGGAGAGATCAAAACCCTTTCAAGACAGCAGGTAAAAAAACCAGCAGAGTGAATGAATCGTAGGAGTGGGGGTGGGGGGTGGTGTTAAAATAGCTAGAGGTGAATGTATATGTGCATAAATATAGATATATAGATATCTATGTATACTTACAGGTATGCATATATGCTGGGAGTGTTGAGGATGTCCCTTTACCCCACGCACAGCGACCCCCGCGCTGTGGCGGAGCGCAGCAGCTCCGGAGGGTTACACACTTCCAGCACTTCTCTTCGGGTAAAACAGGTGTCACAGGCCTCCGAGCTTGGTACAGAACAGTTTGTCTTAAAAGAAACTTCAGCTCCTCTGAGCCACTTGCAGCTAAGTACCAGCTAAGTACTGGCCTAATGTAAACAGATTAGCATCTTTTAACAGTGTGCCTAGTTGCTAAAGAAAAGATGTTTATCTTAAAAGTGAGTCTGTTTTACTTCCTTAACCCCATTCCACCCCCTTACACGAAAATGCTTCCCATCATCCAAATGCATTCAGCTCTGCAGTCATGCTGTGGCTTCTAAATTGAATGGAAAACTCTCTCTCCGGATGTAGCTGTTCCATTTTTTATAAGTGAGTACTCATTGACTGGGTATGTTAGAATAACCTTATGCAGGTTGGTGGTATGACTTTTATCTGAGAATCCACCTGGGGTGTAGGCCTTGCAAGGAAGGAAAAGTCCTGGTTTATAATAGCTGTAACAGCTACTGATTAGACTACTCTTTATGAAGCTGAAAGTCTCCAGCTCAGTCACAGTTCTGAACAAGATAGTAGCAAAATTTGAATCTGAGGTTCCTGCAGCCCAGCAAGTGCTTAACCATTAAACTCTAAGGTATAGAGAAAAGTGCCTGTTTTATGAATGGTCATTAAGTCTTATTCTGACTTTTATTATTTAAAAATTATATCTCCTTTCTTGAAAATAAATAGCTATGAAACAAAAATTCAAGTTGACATGCTGTACTTTTCCTCAATATGGAAAAACAAACAAACAAAAATATTTGCACGTCTGTTTCCAAATGTGTCAGAGAGGAATTAAGTGTCAAAGTATATTGTTAAACTCATCATCTTCCTATTACAAGTTTGAAGATAATTTTTAATGATCTAGATTTTTGTGTAGTAAAGTACAGCCTCTTGTTAGAGCAGTGTTAAGAATGAGTTTGAGACAATATCTCCTACCTCTGTTTGCTGATTGGTTTAGAGTCTCTAACTGAGTTGTTAAGTGCTCAGAAATACACAGTGACACATTTGTCATATGCTTGTGTGATAGCGTGACCCAACAGTAGTTCTGGCTTATTTGATTTGTTTGTGACTTAGGATGTTTTCATTTGCATCTGAAACCTCAAGACACAGAATGCAAGATTCAGGGAGGAGGTGAAAAAATTACCAGCTGATGCATGAATTAGCAGCTATGTTTTTAAGCTAAGTCTGCTACCATTTATCAGACTTATTCTTGTTTTCATCCCCTGAATGCTCATCATAAAATGAATAAAAATATTGGAATACAAGGATATAGCCTTCTGTGATGAGATAACTGGCTTGTTGAATGAGAACAATAGATCTTGATGAGAGCAGTAGATGTTGCTTATTCTGACCATAGATTTTGATGCTGTCTTCCACAACATTGTCACAGACAAGCTAGTTCAAAATGGGCTACTGAACAATTAGATGGATCAAATACTGAATGAACTGCCATACTCAAAATTGTGATCAACAGGACAAAGTCTACTTGGAAACCAGTAGACTTTATATATCACTAATTGTATACTCCAAGGGTCCACACTGGGTCCAGTACTGTTTAACCTACCTATTAATAACCTGGATGATGGGGCAAATTACACCCCCAGCAAGTCTGCTGATGATACAAAACTTGAAGAAGTATTTGATGCACCATATGGTTTTGCTGTTATTTTAAAGGACCTCGACAGGCTGATGGGAAACTCATGCAGATGAAAAAAGGGAAATGCCATTTTCCGCACTTGCAGGGGAATAAACCCATGCAGCAGTACATGCTGGTATCAGACTGGCTGGAAAGCAGCTTGGCAGAAAATACCTGAGGTTCTGGCAGCCAGCAAGTTGAATGCTGGTCAGCAATATGCCCTTGTCACAAAGCAGGCCATCAGGCTCCTGGGCTGTACTAAGGAGAGCATTGTCAGCAGGTCAAGGGAGGTGATCCAGCCTCTCTATTCAACACTGGCGAGACATACCTGGAGAGCTGTGTCCAGTGCTGGGCTTCCCATTATAAGAGAGACATGGGCATAATTGAGAAAGTCCAGTGAACCACAAAGATGATCAAGGGACTGGAGTATCTTTTATATGAGAAGACTCAGAGAGGTGAAACTGTTCAGTCCAGAGAAGAGAATGATCAGGGAGGATCTTGTTAATGTGCATAAACACCTGGTGGGAGAGTGCAAATAAGACGGAGCTATGCTCTTCTCAGTGGTCCTCAGCAGCATAAGAGGAGCTGAGTACAAGTTGAAATACAAGAAAATTCCATCTGAATATTCAAAAAACTTTATGACTTTATTATAACAGTGGTTGAACACTGTCAGAAGTTGCCCAGAGAGGCTGTGTTATCTCCATCCTTGGGGATATTCAAAATCCAACTGGACATTGCCCTTGGCAATCTGCTGTAGGTAACTCTGCTTGAGCAGGGAATGTTTGACTACTCAGACTTTGTGCCCAGTCAAGTTGAAATACAGGAAACTTTGTCTGAACACAACAACAAACTATTTTGTATGTGAATTGACAAACAGTGGAAACTATCTAATCTTATCTTTTTCTGAAAGCTGTGACCAATTCAGCTTTTTTTAAACTCTCTGATTGCAAAATGGTTATTTCTACTCATGTGTAGCAGTCTACTATATTTTGGAATTCATCTTCGTTATTGTTTCAGAATATTTGAGCTGACAGAAAAAAAATATCTTTTAATTCTTTTCCTTTAATGTTCTACGGTGTCTGCATATTTTTTTGTTACACAGAAATCAAATTAGCCTATTTTATTGTCCAAGTGATTAATGAAAATAATTATTACAACTAGACTCTGGAAACATTTTTGAAGATACATCTCAAAATATTGTTTACTGTTGGCAGTACACTAATGATTACTACTCTTGAACAGAACTATGCAATCAGTCTTGTACTTTACATGTAAGTCATCTCTTGTTACTGTTGTTGTCTTTCTGAGTTTTGTTTTTATCTTGTCTTTTCTATCTTTGCCAGAATTTTACAGAGAAAAGAAATACTGTCTTTTATGCACCTCGGCAAGATAAGAGACAATAAAGTGAGAAAATATTATGCAGCTTGTTTAGAATGTCCATCTCTTTTCTGTGAAGGACATTCAAATCCAAATTCCAGTCTTCTGTTTTCTACTACCATGTGTTTTCTTCCCATGTACTTACATGTATTTAAAGAAGACGCACATGTACAGGAATGGCAGTACTTCTAACCAGAATTATGTTTTTCAGTTTGGTAAATCTAGATTCAAAGTGGTTAAACCACCTTTCATTAAACAAAGCTTTTTTTTTACCTTTTTCAAACATTACAGGGAAATGCATTTAATTTATATATTTCACAAATTAGCATGTATAACAATTAATTAATTTCACTGTTTCTAATACCAATCTATATCAGAAAATGTAATGTTCTCCACTGTAATTTGTTACTTTAGTATTAAGCACTACCTAGAACTAAAGGTTTGTAATGTGAAAGCAATGTCTCCCAATGCAGTTTTATTGCAAGCATTTGAGAGATCATTTTTCTAATAGTAATATAAGTGATTGATTTTCTTGAAGTGTCATCTTTCACATACAATCTTCTGGAAAAATACCTTCACTGTATAAATATCAGTAGAAAGATAAATCATATCTTTTCATCTGTATTGGTGTTATGAAGGCTTTTTTTCCTGATGGGTAAGTCAGGAGTTAAACTATACTAAATAAATGAGACAGAAAAATATCAACTGTATTTTAACTCTCCCTTCAGACTCCCCCTTGTTTTCATCATTATATACCTTGGAAAGTCAAACACTCAGATTTTTCATTATCCAGTAAAAAAGGCAGTATCCAATTTTTATCAGACTAAAACCACCCCAAAATAAACCCCTGTGGTATATTATGTGAAACAAATGAGTTTATTATTTGTGTTTAAAAATGAAACACAGCAAATACGCCAACATTATTTATGTGGGTATTTGATGCATATTCTATTTTTTCCCAGAGACACAAATTTGCTTTTAAACTCAGACAAAATACTAAGCAAATTCATCAGTTAAAAGTAGGTTAATTTCACAAAGAAAGGACAGCAGATGCAAAAGAACTGTATGTTTTTGAGCACCTGAAATGTAATCTCCAACTCATTAGAACATTGAAAATACATTTTTTATTTTTACAGCAACTCAAATCTCATTGCAGTATTTTTTACTACTTGAACATGCATCAGACACCATAATTTCTATATAATATTTCTTCCCTCCAGAAATAGTTCATTTTCATACAATATACTGAAAGAAAACAAAAATCTTATTTTTTTATCACTGAAGAGTAAAGGCGTAAAATTTTGCTTCTGCAATGTACAATGATTTCAGGGTTTTTATTTTTGAAACACTGACATTTACCCACCACAGCTGCTGCAGTTAATTGTTCATAATGGAATAGTTATCTTTTGTTTTTATCTCATCAGTGGTCACTGTGGCACACAAAAGCAGTAGCACGTTCTGCTATACCCATACAACAGAGTATCCTGGTGTACTAGGACTGGCCGGGATGTTACTTTTCTCCACAGCAACCCGTGCGGTGCTATGGTTTAGATTTGTGATCAAAACAGTGTTGTTAACAAGTAAATGTTTTAGCTGTTGCTTAGCAGTGCTTACACAATGTCAAAGTATTTTCTGCTTTTCACATTGCCCCCGCAGTGAGTAGCCTTGGGGGTGGGCAAGAAGCTACAGGGGACACAGGCAGGACAGATGGACCAAACTGACCAAAGNTTGCTTCTCACATTGCCCCTCAGTGAGTAGCCTTGGGACACAGGCAGAACAGATGGACCAAACTGACCAAAGGAATATTCCATGCCATGGGATGTCATGCTGAGCCATAAACCTTTGCCTTAGCCTTTGTTTGGAGCCCAGCTTCGGGGAGGTGTTCTTGCACCACAGGAAGTCCATGCCACAAGTTTCCAGTAGGATTTTAGGTGATGACTGTGTGTAGTCAAACCATACAAAAGTCATTCACATTTCAGTATATTAGTTGTTTTCTCCTATGGTGAGCATGAGCTGTATCAGACAATCCTCTTGCACACTTTGAGGTTCTCAACCTTGATTCTGCATCTCCTTTGTATCTTCTGAAATGTGTGAATATTATGGGACTGACTTTTAAAGTTTTCATTCCTCATTTAAACAAAACTGAAACATTTTACTCCTTAATCTTTACATTACAGTATTTTGACTTTTCCTAATTAGTCTCGTAACTGTTTGCACTTAGGACAATCTTTAAAGCAGCTCGGTCAAATCACGATGTGGGCACTGCACTCAGTTTTGATACCATCTTGATATATCCAAGACACACTCAAAAATAATATGAAAAATTAATTTTTATTAATACTTTTTATTGGCATTGTGGCAAAATTGCAAAAATGGTCTTTGCTACTAAAATCTAAATTATTATTTTCTAATAGTCTATTATAATTTTGATGTTCTTTTTGTAAGCATGTACACAGTTGCGGGGTTTTTTGGTTTTTTTTTTGTTTTGTTTTGTTTTTTTAAATTGGATATCGGCTTTGTCATATGACAGGTATTGAGGATTTTGTGCAATAATGTTCTATAGAAATTACCAGATTTCCATAATAATCAAAAGATCCCCTTCATGCACTGTACTTCAGGAATCTAAATAATTATTTGTTTTTCAGACAATTACTCAATGGATTTTATCAATTAATGAATTGAACTTGTTGAATACCATAGTCATATCATTCTTCTTTTATTTTGTTTATTCTTCTTTCTTGTATACCTCAGGTTAACATAAGTTTAACGGCTTAGATGTTTTTCCTTCCTGCAGAAAGAAGATCAAGATACATTTGAACAGAATTTCTTTTTCATCTGTGACAAAGTAAGTGGGAGAATTAGTCCAAAGGACTGTGTGTAATACACATTTTTCCAGAGGCAAACGTCAGTGTCACGGAAATTTTCCATCTTCACTCATGTTGAGATCATTATTTATTTTCTGTTGCTTCTTCTGTGTTTGAATATTCAGGAGGTAAATTTGTCATAACAAGAAGTGCAATATTAACCTCAGGTTGGTATGTATGAGTTCAAACACATGTTTACATCTACCCCTTCTTAGTGATTATCTAAGTCTTTTATTATATCATACTGTGTACTATCTGTTATGAACTTTAGTAACCTACAACTTTAGACTCCTCCTGTAATTAATTTCTATTCTCTGTCTTGTTTCAGTAATTCAAATACAGAGAGAGAAAAAAATAGTTTATTTAAGGAAAAACTTGACATTTACTTTTGTAGAATGCTTCCAGTAAAATGAAGGGCATTTAGTCTATAGATTTCAGAATGTTTTAGTACAAAAAATTGAGGAAATAACATGTAAGCTGTTATACATCATAGCTGTATGTCGCTTTGCCTAGACTTTATCACTACACATGTATTTGAATTCAGGATTTTATTTTCTTACATTTTGATACATTTTGTTCTTATGTCTGTACTTGCAATTGTTTTTCCTTGCAATGCTGGTGAGTTAATGTAATCTCACTTCTTCAGACCAACACTAATCTTTTATCTTCAGGATGAGAAGAGTAGTCTTGTCTTGTGATACATACTGATAATACAGAGATATTTATGTTATATAATAAGATGCATACAAATATAGTTAAAATAAAGCCAAAAATGGAGTAGCAGAGGTGATGCAGGAAGAAATCCAGTTATTTAACGAATATTGCCTAATCCCTTATCCCTAGTACACTGGGTTTGATTAAGTGATGTATAATTTCATTCATGTCAATGATTTAATGTTAAGAGAAACTGTAATTTGTTTCATCATAAATGGTATCTTGTAAGAAGAAAGGAGTAGTAAACAACTGAAACTTCAGAAAAGTGTGAACAGTATAGGAAACAAAGATTAACTGGCCTAGAAATAAAGAAAAAGAGAAATGAAACACAAAAGAAATATGTAATAGACTGATTTTTAAAGCTTTCAGTAAGGCATCATTAATAGTGCTTTTCTTCAAAAAGGTATGCAAGTGATTACTGGATAAAATGTTATTCACAGGTGTGATTTACATATTAATACATGTAAATTATGAATCAAATAATAACTAAGCAAATGAAAGTCTACAGTGTTTACAGTTTATTGTGTGTCATGCTAGAGCAACTTGACAATGGAGTTGATTAAGTTTAGGTCAACATGTATGGTCACCTGGATTATGCTAGTGAGCTTTCTGAGATTAATTAACCTGAGAAACCTAATAAGTGTCAGCTGAGAATCTTAAAGGGAAATATTTAAGGGTAAGAAGGAAAAAAGATTGACTTAGAAACTGTCTGAATTTCCCTAGATATTCTGGATACCTTCAGCAACACTTGTCTCTTCATCTTTAATCCAGTGTAAACCCTTTCTGTGCTGCAGCTTTTAACTACATAACTGTCTAATAATGAGAAATATAGATTGCTCTTGCTGTAAAATGTCTTTCTGCTGCTAAAATACTATATCTACCAAGTCATACTTTCTAAATGTATTTATATCAGTGTGTCATTTGTCCATAAAATAACCTGAAAAAACTGACTGATGAGATGTTTTTTTCACAAATCCCATCGAGATTTGCAAGTTATATTTTTTATTAGTGAGCCTTGGGCTCCAGTAATTGGTCCAATGAAAATTTAAGTACCAAGAAGAAACCAAGTGACTCAACGGAAAAGATCAAGGAGGGCAGAATACCACATAGATTTGTAGTGAGAGCATGACTGGAGAGGATGAAACTTCGATGGTTAACTATCTTCATGCAAATCTTCTGTATACTGAGAAGGTATAGCAATCACTGTGTTACTCTCATCTTGCTACCACTTCTTTCCCTGTTACACCTTTTAAAGGAAAAGGGCTGTCTATTGCACTGCATTTAAGAGAAGATTTTTATGGTGATTCTTCACAATCGCTGGGCCAGTAACTACACCCTGGCTTGAGGTCAAACTAACTGTGGAAAATTACTAGACATGACATGAGAAATTGCTGACAAAAGTTGTAGATAAGGAAAGGCAGCTGGATCTCAAAGGCTGTGAAGGAGTTATGTGAGAAACAGGTAAACTCCATGGGCTGTTGGAGGGTAGTATTGAGAACTTCTAGGGGAGCACAATCTTGTAAAGCCAACAACACCTATGTATCCATATCAATAATACTGTATATAGCTGACACTACGTCATAATACTGTGTGGGGTGTGGATATCATAAATCTGGGACCAGGAGGGGACAAGTAATGAGAAATAGATTGTTTACTTGAGAGAAGACTGGCTCTGAGAAAGGAAGATACAAGGATGTAAAGAACAACATCCAGATGCAAATGTTGTGGCCAGGGTTGTCATGAGGTAGTCAAGCAACCTTGTGTTTATTTATTGTAGCTGGAACAGTTCAATTAACCATAAGAGCTAAACCTGATTTTTTTTTTTTTGGTGAGGAGCACCGGGGTGGAAGTGGTGTGGGACTGATGACCCTTACCAGCACGTTTATATCCAGAGAGAAGGAGTGAGCATCTTTGTATCACTGTGCTTGTGCCTGTCCCAGACCATCAGATACCTTCCACTTGATCACAGTTCAGCATATTTCTGAGAGGAATCTTAAATCGTATCCTCTACTAAGTCTACCCTGTTGCATCACTTAGACAGCTCCCAGCTATACATAAATGCAGCAACTGGTCAATCTCTCCTCTTTTCCTGGCTCTGGTGTTCAGACATTTCATTAAGCTAGGATTTTATCCCATGCTTTATAACAAGAATCTAGCCATCTGATCTGCACTCATGGACTACTGCACTACTAACAGGACTTCAAGCAAATACTGTGTGCTTGCAAGCAAAGTGCTATAGAAAACTCACTTTCTGGACAATCAAAACAAAAGACATCTGTGGTTGCTGGAAGGTGTTGAGTCCTTCCTAGGACCTCCAGTAAGAAGTAACTAGGTGTACTCACTGACCTCTAGTATGCATTGCTCCTCTCTTGTGTACTGTCTCCTTTCCACATTTCCACATCTGAACCTTCATTGCTGTGTTTCACCCTATCAGTTAGTTTACTTTTTACTTCTACCCCTCCCCAATGAGCCTGCCAGTACAATGATAGGACAAGGGGAATATCTTTTAGAAGGTAGATTTCAATTAGGTATTAGGAAAAAATTCTTTACTCTGAGAGTAACCGAAGCCAGCTCGAACTTTTTGCTCCCTTTAAAATAGACACTGAAACAGGTTTGCCAGAGGAGTTGTGGATGCCTTATGCCTGGAAGTGTGCAAGGCAAGGCTGGATGGAGCTTTGAGCAACCTGGTCTAGTGAAAGATGTTCCTGCCCATGGCAGGGGGATGGCACTAGATGGTCTTTAACATCCAAACCCATTCTATGATTCAGTGTAACAGCCTTTACAGAAGCCTCTTTTACTAGCTTTGGCTGAACCTTAAGGACTGTCAACACTTTTATGTAAATCACATATAGTTTAGCAGGGACTTTGTCACATCCCAGAACTCCAATCTTTTCTTCAACAACACCTGTGGCAGATTTTCTTTTTCATCAAACTATCCTCTCTCAGCATTAATGATAATAAATATGTGATATAGGGGCTATATCACTATATGTAAATTATAACAACTTCATGGACAAAATTACATTTCTAGGTTGAAGTTGTCTTCTGGAAAGTTATTTAGAAATGAATAAAGTGGTATTCAGGATAGTCCTCAAAGTTACTACATGCGTTTTCCATAGAATACTGTAAAATACTGTGACAGGGTTCTGTGAGGAACATGGATGTAGTTTAATGCAGTTACATTTTTGCACATCCAATACTATTTTTTTTAATAGACAAGTGCAGCCTTGTGAAGAATTATTTGCATGGTTATCTTCAGGAAGGAGTATTCTTACCAGAGGCATAAAAATTGGTCTACTGGCTTTTCTGTGAAAATGAAAACAAAAGATCTCCTCAAACAAATACATTGGAATAGCTTTGTATTCCTTATTATTGAAGGACCCAATCCAGTAGAAAACAAGAATATATCTCTGCATGCCAGCCAACTATCCAGATGTCAACATACACAGGTTGACTGACCAAAATTAAGCCAAATACGAGCACATGTTTTCCCTGTTTCTATGACTTACTTTACTTCTTGTAGAATTACTATACACTCCAGTGTTGTATCAAATTAAATGCAGTGGCTGAGCACACTGTAAAACCTCAACAAAAACCATTAATCGAGAATAAATGATTTTGCACATTCCTTAAGGCAGACTAGTTTTGTAAGGCGAATGTTGTTAGCTGGTGTTGTTTTTATGAGGCAATGAACCTACAGAAATCTGGCTCCCATACTGTAGTTTTCTGAATGCATATCCTTCCGCAGGATTCAGTTTGATTTGGCAAAATTTTTAATGCAGCTGGAAAAGGTTGGGTATAATCTATTTGTGTACTGATTGGACAGTGTGTTTTTATTCTTTTGTTATGGACAGAGTAAATCTCATTGTTAGTTCTAGTTTTGTGACTTTTTCTTGATTATTTAATGAGTCTCAGAATTTATTCTTTAGGCAAATGAAGTAAACATACTTGCTTGGAATAATTTATATTTCTTTTGATACATTTTCAATTCATATTTATTTTGTATGCCTACCTAGGATATCTGTGTCCAAGTAATAGCTCTAGCTGCTGAAATGCCTTTCTAAGATCTTTAATATGCTATACTGAATAAATAACTACAAAGAGAAATAATAAGATTAAAGGAAAATATCTGCTGCATATCGTTGGTTGCTTTTCCTTATGAAGAATATCTCTACCGAAACTGTTTTTATAAAAGTTCATTATAAAAAATCAGTTATTATTACCAAAGTATCTGCCCCCGATATTAAAACTTCAATTGTAATTATATTCTTGTGGTCACCAGATGATAGTTAACCCTCAAAATAAGCTAAAATTAGAAACTGTAGGATAGTCTGCTTCCATGAAATGTACAATACAATGCACAGTTTGCTTTAAAGACTTTGGTGGAATGATTTTTCTACTGCAAAATGCAGAAGCGAGGTTAGCAAGTTAAGGGCACTGCATCAAGAGCTGATTAATAGACTTTGAGAGAGTGAATATGTGTCTGCCATCCTAGAGCAAAGACCATATGTTACACTATCTCTTTCATTCCAACTGCATCTTAGCACAGTGACAAGAATAATTTCTGACAAGCAAGGAATTTGTCTAATACAAGAGATATCATAATTTGCAACAGCAGAATTGCTGAATGACCTGTGGACCTAAGACTTACTCTTAGGCAATGTACTAAAGCTTCATCTAATAGTGACAATGTTTGCCATCTCTGAAAGGAGCTGAAGAAAATGTCATTCAAAATCAGTACTTCAGAGTGCTGAGTGCAAGACATAAATTAATGCTAGATATCTAAGGGGTGCAGTAAATGATGAAAATTGCTTTCAGTGCAGACATAATAATGAATTGGAGAAAGTGATAGAAACAGTATTACTTTTGGAACTAATCTACACATTCTAAGATGTCAGTATGTTGTTTGAAGCAAGTAAGGACTGTTTGCTGTATTATGCATACAAACCGTTTTGCTTTTAAATAATACCAGTTAAAATAATCAATTTTATTTCTGAATGCACTGTTCTTCAGATAAGTTACTTTGTTACCATAATGCTTTCTTTCCAGGTGACATAATATTCAATCTAACAAATCAAATTGAATTAATAATTCAACTTTTTTTAAAACATTACTAACTGAAGCTTCAGTTCTGCTCATTGCAGTGAATGTAATCTCTATGTTAACTGTAGCGGTATCTGAAATTGAAAGAGACAGAAAATACACGATTTTGGGAACTGGTGTTTGGCTAAATTCAGAAAATATTTAGTGAATCCTAAAGCACTTGCATTAAGTTAACCCAGTAGTTTTGTTCTGATAATTTTGTAACATCAGTTTACTGTGTATGCTTCACCAGACTTTGCCTATTTAAAAGGTAAAAAAATCATACAAAGTCTTTGGCACCTCTCTTTCAGGCTTCTCTGGAAACACTGACATTAAAGATATGGAGAACTAACAAGACTTTCTATAACCTGCTAACCCATGTTACATGTGCCTCAGCATATATTTCACATAGACTGTATGATTCTAAAATTAGTGAGAATACCATGGTTAGAACAGGATCTTTGAATCAGAATAAGGAGCATTTATTTAAAAAATCTCTTTGTACTCATTTTTTCTATTAGATATTTTCATAAATATACTTAGAAATCCCAATATCTCTGAAAAAAATGTGCTAACTTAAATTTTACAACCTGTAAAGAAAATACAGATGCAAAAGGCCATTGCTTTTCTTTACTTTTTACCACACAAAATTCAGGGAAGTGAGAAAGAGGAGGTGAAGATTGTCTTTGTATCTGAAGAAGAAAAGGTTCAGATCCAGGAAGAATTTGTTGCTGATTTTATTACTGAGAACTAAAGGGGGAGAGATGGCAGAAAGGAAAGGAAAATGGTCGACTGAAATCCTCCCTCCTGAGTTGAATGCCTGGGTTCCACATAATACATAGTTAATGTTCCACCAAAGGGAAGCATAGCCTTCAGGCTGATAGGAAACCATGTCAGTCAGTTAAGTATTCATTAAAAAGAAAAGAATAAGGCAGATTTAAGAAGCTGACTGGAGAGAGGAAGGCATCTGCTTACGGCCAGTTAGAAGCCTCCATCTGTGTACCATCCTGGTTTTCTGAGTCTGCGCTTGTCTCTACCATGTGTCAAGCCAGAGCAGGTGCTGTTCCCTGAACAGCTATAATGCCTATGATATATGGGATTCACCTTCAAAGCCAAGCTCTGCTTGATTTAGAGAAGGAACTTTCAGTATTTCTTTGTCAATAGCCATGCAGGGGACACCCTGACAGACTGCAACACCATTGCATGTGGCTTGCAATTCAGTGATTTCTGCAAATATCAACTAGCAAAACTTTCAATGTTGCCATTGAAATGAGACCAAGATGCCTATGGTTTAAGGCGACAGCCTGGGCTGAAATTCACTACATACATGATGGATGAATTCCCTTAAGTATGTTTGAAGAGCTGGACTTCATATATGTAATTCAGTTCCCATCTGTAAAAGAGAAAACAACACTTCCCTGCTTAGCTCACAAGACCATTCTTAGGATAAATTAAGCATTGTAATTCATGTTGCAATCAAAAGTAAAGTGTTTCAGTGCCAATCAATAAAGGTTGAATGAAACAGAATCTATAACCTCTGAATTCATTGACAATGGAGTGTTTAGGGAATGCTAAATGCTTAGAGAGTGCAAGGTTAACACTCCAAGCAAGAAGCCAATTGCAAAGACTCCCAGAGAAAGTTATAAGTAGAGAGTGTCTGAATTTTGCCTGGCCCTGGATTCCTTTGTGCTCTATCTGCACTATACACACAGGACTAAGAAAACTGCTTCTTATAGCACTTGTCTTAAAGGTGGGAGACATGATACTTCTAAACCAAGTATCTTACCTGCAAGGCCTCAGCCTCATGAAATCAACAACCTGACTGTTAGAGATAGAGTGTCCAGCCTAACTCAGTGAAAAATTTATATGGCTAATCAACATTGCTCCAAGGTAGAATACCTGGAGGGTTTTTGGAAATGGAACCTTTCCCTGGAATCTTTATTCTAGCAAGGACAGAAATCATGCTTGCCATTTTTTTTGCCTATTCATCCTTTCATATCTGTTATTAGTAAGACTCCTTCAGAAAACATGTTGTCTTGCAGGTCACATTTACACTTTATATCTTTAATAATCTAAATTACATTGACAGTAATGCTGGCATATTTCTAGTATATACAATAAATATTCTTTAAAAATGTTTTCCCTGTTTAAATGCTTGTCATCAAACTTCATAAATGCAGAATGCATAAAAAAGTGCGTATATTGAGAAACTATGGGGGGAAAAAGACTTTATATTTAATTTTCTATCATAGATATGCCCAGTGAAGCAGCATGAAGGATTCTATTACTATACCAAAAAAGAGAATTTCCGAAGAGAGTTCTCTAATTTCATATTAGTTTATTCCCCCTCTGAAACATAGTGATTACTGTGCTGAGTGATACATAAAAATGGGAAAAACAGCAGGCTTCATCAGTTTTAAAGGAGTCAACATTACTGGTGTTCCAAGCTGGGAAAATAATTGTCAGTGATGACACTGAGTAGCATAGGAAATTTATATGTTTCATATTCACCTAATATTTATATACTGCACAACTTATTTTCAGATTATCTGCATTTTCCTTGAACAAATATTGTTTCTTTTTGTGTTTTGTCTTCAAAAACCAGCATGTAGTTAGTTTTCGTCTCATCTGTAATTCTGAGTTTCAGTGCCATCAGCTTAAATAACAAACATTTCAGCCTGAAAGTATATTTTAAAGAGATCCTTCTCAAAATACATACCTTTAATATAGCAAAGCATTGTTTACGGTTTAAATAAATCTTCCCCAGATTTGAGTAGTAGTTGTATGGATGAATTCACAAACAAGTCTTTGAAATTTCATAAGCCAGAAGCTTTGCAGAGAAAAACAGAAAAGACAAAAAAATATATGTAAAGCAGATACACTGAAACAGGAAACTCACATGATCCCCGAGGCAAGGCAAACATTACTTTAATGCTCATTTGTATACCCTTTTCCAGAACCTAGAATAAACAAAATGGTTGTATTTAAAGCAGTTCATCTCAGTCTGTTGTGATGAATGAAACACCTCTAAGAAAAAAAATTTCAGTCACCTGGAACAAAGTTAATTTAGTAGATCTAAGTAGAAATCAAAATTTCTACATGATAAAATTTTGATCTATTAAGAATGTGATGAAACAAAACCACTGAAAATTCTTTTTTTTATTTATGACTACTATCATGCATTATAATTTTTAGCCATAAACCTTTGGTTCATATGAAATATAGTAAGTTTTGACAGCAGAAAATGGGGTATTTGGTATCTGTGTGGTTTAACTTTTGCTTAGGTGATGCTTGTAAAATAAAGTAATTAACTGTGAAGAAACCAAACAAAAACACCCAAGGGAACCATATAGCTTGGAAAATGCTTATTTCCATTCATGTACAGGTATTAGGAATAAACGGAAGAATGATGTGTTCAGATGGTTATTTTTCATTTTATTTGATTTGATTAAGACAACTTTTCTAGTAGGAGTGTGATAGTTTGGTCCAGGTCCTTTTCCTGGTAACCAGGTTGTAACCAAGGAAGTGACCATGCTCCCAGTATTCCATACGATTTTTACGTAACCCATGGTATAAATAAGAAGGAGGGAGAAGCTTTCTCTCTCTTCTCTTCCAGTGGATCTGAAAGTGCAGGTTCTCTACTGTCGGCTCTGCCCATGTGGAAGGGTGAGGCCTAGTGAGACCTTGAAGGCCTTGGGAGGCAGAGGTTGCTGGCAGGCGGTTGGCACTATTCGGCTATCTTAAGGGAAGTAGTGAGATTTCACTGGTTACTACCTTTTTTGGGGGTTTCTGAGAGTGTAGATTTATTTTGATTTTCTTTTTGCTTGTTCCTTTTTTTTCCTTTTCACTTTCTCTTTCCCTTACCCTCTCCCTTTGGGTTTGGGTAGCTCCCCCTTAGCTGTGTATATAGTATATTAATTGTATATAATCGTGATATATATAAATATATATAAATTTATGTAATTCTGTTGGTCTCGGGTCCTGTAGTTTTTTATTCCTTTGCCCTGGGACGGTAAGGGAGGTGAGAAGGCCTTCGCTGTGGGTTTGGGCATTTGGCTGGGTGCCAGGTCCAAATCATCACAGGGAAATTTCTGCATATTTTCTTAAAGTATGTTTCCCTAATAAAAGAATATTCTTTTTCAGTTCTTATGATAGATGAAGTAGCATTCCTTAAGTCATGACAACTTTAAAGGAACCTATTCTACTTCACATCAAAAGAAATTGAGAGAATGCATACATCGTTTACAATCAGCTGACAGTTGGTATCTCCAGTAGGAGGTGAGAAATCTAGCTGGAAATGTCTTGAACTGCTCTGATCACCTGAAATTGTTCCAGTCACAACCAAGAGTAGATACATAGGAGTTTTGATCGTATCAAATAAAGAAATTTAATTAAACAATTGAAACATATGTGTTCAGAAAAATAAAAAGCCAAGAACAAGAGTATATATATCTTTGAGCCCTTAGGTGAAAAACAATAGGAATTTATTGTGATATTCCTCACAGACAAATTAAATTTTTATTTTCAGTACTTTTAGTATTCTTAGTGCTACTAACAGACTTGTTACAGAGATGTTTTCAACGTTAGATGTGCTGACCTTTCTCAAGGAAATTGTCAACATAAAGTATTCTGAGTATAAACAGCAAGTCTGTCACTGGAACTGTGAAAATAATCACATACAAGTTTGTATGTCTTAATCGTTATGTCTAAATGTTCTATCTTAATTATTTCTTACTAGAAGTATATTCCATGTCTTGGCTTCACGAAGATTTCGAAGGGCTCTACCCACGCTTGCTACAGGCTCACTGATGGCTGAAAAGTCCAATGTGCGATAGACAAGTCCGGTTGCAAAAGGATCAACAGAAAGATTCCCCAGGTGGCATCGACTGGATGCGATTCCTTCTCCATTGTCTTTTCTCCTCGAGAGTGATCCTGCGTGAGTCCTCAAAGGAGGCAGCAGCATTATAGATGATGTGTCTCCAAGCTTCCTGATCAGAGGCCAGAGTAGACTGATGATGATGGTCAATATGGCCAAGGCTGAGATATTGTTTAAGGGAGTCCTTGTATCTCCTTTTTGGGGCTCCTCTCTTGCGACAGCCAGTGGCAAGTTCACCACAGAGCACGATCTTAGGGAGGCGGTGGTCCTTCATCCTGGAGACGTGCCCTGCCCAACGCAGCTGTGTTCTCAGCAGCATGGCCTCGATACTTGTGACTGCAGCCTGTTCAAGAACAGACGTATTGGTCACATAGTCCATCCAGTGGATGTTGAGGATTTTACAGAGGCAGCGTTGATGGAAGCGTTCTAAGACTAGCAGGTGGTGGCAGTAAATGACCCATGACTCAGACCCATACAAAAGAGTAGGCAGTACGATGGCTCTATAAACACTGATCTCTGTACTTTTCTTCAGTTGTTTATTTCATCAGACTCTTTTATGGAGTCTACCGAAAGCACTGTATGCCTTTGCCAACCCGTTGTCAATTTCTTTGTCGATCTTACCATCTGAGGAGATGATGCTTCCCAGGTAACTAAACTGCTGGACTGATCTGAGTTCTGACTCGCTAATGGTGATATAGGGATGATGGAAGACTCCCTGTGGTGAAGGTTGATAGAGAACCTCTGTCTTCTTCAAGCTGACTTTGAGCCCAAAAAGCTCAGCAGCCTCTGTAAAGCAGGATGTTAAATGCTGCAGACCTACTTCTGTGTGAGCAACGAGGGCAGCGTCGTCAGCGTAAAGCAGCAGCTCACGGACGAGATGGTTTAGGGTCTTGGTGTGGGCTTTCAGTTGCCTCAGGTACGATACGTCGGTACGATAACGAATGTAGATCCCGTTTTCTTCATCAAGATCTGCTGTGGCCCTTTGGAGCATCATGTTGAAGAAGAGTGTGAATAGAGTTGGTGCAAGAACACAGCCTTGTTTCACTCCATTAGTTATTTGAAAGGGCTCAGAGAGTGTATCACCATACCTGACTCGGCTGCGCTGGTCCTCATGGAGCAGGATGATCATTTTAAGGAACTTGGGGGGACATCCTAAACTTTCCAGAATCTGCCATAGACCTTTTCTGCTCATAGTATCAAAAGCTTTGGTAAGATCGACAAAGGTTACATAAAGTGCTCTGTTCTGTTCCCTGCGCTTCTC
The DNA here is from genome assembly GCA_013397135.1 of Pachyramphus minor. Lineage (NCBI taxonomy): Eukaryota > Metazoa > Chordata > Aves > Passeriformes > Tyrannidae > Pachyramphus > Pachyramphus minor. The sequence continues at coordinate 479,788 of VYXB01005580.1, forward strand.
TTGCAGTTGTCTGGGCATGAATACCATGTCTGTGGTACTCCTGTTGGCTCTGAAACCACATTAATATATATAGAAAGAGAATATGCTTTTTGGTGGAAATAAGGAAATTTGATGAAACTGTTGTTGCTACCGTAATCATGATAACGTATCAGATGCCTCAGAGCATTTGCAATGATCTGCATTTCCACTGGCCTTAAGCAATCTAACCAAACAGGAAAAACTTATTTGTACAAGTTTTGAACCAGTGAGCTACAGAAAGTGCCTGGTATTAGAGAATCAGGAACCTAGAAACTGATCAAGCTCATTGTCATTAATGAACAGATCTTATTAATTTCAGTGAGCTTTGCATCAGCGTTACAGGTTGTATAAGATCAACCCTCACCACCAAGGATAACATAGTGCAGTTATGACTGGAGTGTTGGAGGGTCTAAAACATTGTATAAGCACGTAAAAGTTAGTTTGCACTTTTACCATCTGTCTAAAGAGATAGAAAGGATCTTTAGTGGCAGGCTTAAATAACCAAAGTAGTTGAAAATTAAACTGTGTTGCCAATCCACAGGTTTAGCTTTGTTACAGGAAAAGAAATATTGCTATAATTGTTTATCTAATACATCTCTTCTGACTTGCATTTTCTGGCCATGCCATTAATCATGGCTGTTCAAATTGTTATTTTAATAGCACTTATTTCAGCTCTGTAAGTTTATAGATCAATTAGTTGGAAAGATTCCACATTGAGAAGAACTATTAAGAAATTCAAATGTTCTTTGAGTAGAATATGGATGAATATTCTATTGTACATGTATACTTGGAGTGCTGTATATTGATCAGAATTTCATTACAAGTTAAGGTCAGGTCTAGACAGAGTGGTTCAGAAGGTATTTAGTGCACTATATGCATAATTTTTTAGTCACACAGAGTGTTAAAATTTAATTGTTAGTTTATCACTCTCCAGAGTCAAGAAAACACCTACATTTTCTGCGTTCATGTTAATTTATATAGTTAAGGTCGTGTTGTGGGTTTTACCAGCCCCCCGGCTGAAATGGTCAGGCCCAGGTATATTTCCGGAGAAAAAGCCAATCAAAATTTTAGTAACGCCTCTGCTAATGACATATTTAAGAAAACGGAAGAGAAGGTGTGTGTCGCAGTAAGAATTCGGCCACCATGTGAGGAGGGAAGCAGCAGGCCCCCCGAAGTGGGGGGCCAGGCCCTTCTCTTAGAGGCCGTGGGCCGGGGGTAGAGATGGCATTGAAGTCTCTCCAACCGGGATGTGTCACAGTGGAGAAACAAACTCCAGAGAGAAACTGCCCAGCTGAAACATGCTGCAAGGATTCCAACTTCAGCGGAGAGCAGAGGACGACTTGAGATAACCAGTAGCTTCAAGGTCAGTTCTAGCAAGAGAAGAGTTGAGACGAGGGGGGAG